>UELV01085877.1:0-22915 GCA_900490015.1 Megastigmus stigmatizans | reverse complement strand
TCTCTCTGTCTCTCTGTCTCTCTGTCTCTCTCTCTGGCACGAGCAAATATAAGAAGTAGAAGAAGAAGAATTGTCGGGATAGGTCTCGCCAGTAGGTACTATCACGCGCGAGTACAGCCAGCGAGTTTCGAGTGGTGAACAGTCTGAGAAGCTGCAGCGAGTCTTACACCATCATGTCATCCTCCTCCCCCATTGTCGCGCGGTCGGCAAAGTAGTTTCCAATACCAGCTGATAAATGCAAATAGCGCGAATCGCTCGGCCACACCCGCCTGTGTGTGTGCTGCTCACACATATATACCCATATAGTCTACCCGAGCAAAAAAATCGTTATACCGATTTCCCGTCAACCCCTTTTCTCTGTCTTTCTCCGCCCCCCCTCTCTCTCACACTCTTTCTCTCTTTAGCTTTCGTTTCGCCCAGAGTCAATTAAATGCAAAGTGGTACCGAGGCCCGCGCATATCAATGACTTTATTTGCTTTTCGGGAGGAGCTATATGCGACCGAACACGAATTTTATTGACAAAGGAAAGGAAAAAGCCGGTCACCTTTTTTTTTTCGCAGCCTGTACATGAGAAATGATGAAGTTGAAATAAAAATGGTATGTATATAGGAATTCTAAAATTTGATCCTTATTGTTTTGTGGTTCTTGAGTTGTAGGTATAGTGTCTTTGTATCGTGGTATAAAGAAATATAGTCTATATAAAATTTTTAATTTCATTATTCCAAATTCGACGATATGGTAAGTTTAAAAATGAATCTATCGCTCGAAGTTAATGTTATCATTATTTAAGGATAATTACCTCTCCCTCTCTATCTTCTCGAGCCAAAGAAACTTAAAATTACAATTTCTTGTTTTATATTGATTTCCGGAATCATTTCTGTTAAATTTCATTAAATTAATTCTTTCAAAATTAAAAAATATTAAAAATTTGACTTGAATAAACAACATTAAAAACTGCAATTACAAAATTTCACTTAGTAATGAAACTTTTCCATATAACCAACGTTAAATTGATTGTCCATTGATGCATGAGCAATGTTTTTTATTAACTGTATGAATTTAAAATGCAACGTTCCAGAAAATTAAATCACGAAGCAATTAAGTTTGCCTTTACAATCTTCCGGCTCGAAGGCAGTAAAATCATACTATGACCATATAACTTCGATAGCCTGTTCAACATCACCGAGTTTCGAAAACATAGAATTGAACAGATTTTTCATTTGCAAAATTATCCAAATTTGTTACCTCCAACGAGTCCATCCTCTATTACTCGGTCCACGTTAATCCCTCGTATGCTAATTTCAATTTGACTACCAAAAATGCGTTCTCGCGAAAATAATATTTGCATGCCATTAAAATGGATTGAAATTTCAAAATGCTACAGTAGCCAATCGCTTCAATTTACAACTCGAAATAAATGAAAAAGAAAAAACTATCATATTTGATTAAGAACTCGGAAAAGGAATTACTACAAAATTTTTTTTCGATACAAGGTAGACCTTTCATCTCGGAAAATATGAAATTATGAAGGTATGTATCATAGTGGTATATATGGAAAAAGGGTCTTTCAAGGTAGTCGTATAAAATGCATACCTTTAAAAAACACGGATATAAAAAATTGAATGAATTGTAAATTTGGAAGCGAGTTAAAATTGTTGGTTGAATTTTTTATTCCTTGTGGAAAAGAATATGTTGAATAATGTTCGAAAAAAATCTATTCACAGTGGAATATGTTTTCAGATAAATGAAATTATAGGGCAGATATCGAAATAATTTAATAAAGATTCTTCATTTCCAATCGAATTTTCAAATTCATTTTTCACAGATTGCCGTGTACCAATTTTCCAGACATTTATGTAACGAGTTTTAAACATAATAAATAATAAAGCACTTTTAATCACAAGTAAAGCTCAGCCTTAAATCACGTAAAATCATCCACCGAAAAATAATTACACCCGCGGTAAAAGTATTTTAAGAAAGATAACCATGGATACGTGGCGCTCTAATCTCTTGCGCGAACCGCAGAGCGCAGCTTTGAGATATTAAGCTTATCAAATGGTATATATACCCCACCACTCCCCAAGAGCCTATCCATACGTTGATTCATCGCCCCTTAACACTCAAACTAATGAGAATTCATTATCTGCAATTAATGCTCTCTCAAAGTATACCCATGCATTTATGCAAATAACCAAGAGGTGAAAAATTCTTGGTATGCAAGCGCTGATTGAAAACGAGAATCTCCCTTGAAGGTGCTTATTACTTGATGGCCGCGGAGGAGATGCATCGGCTTTAATTACATTCTGCGTTGACATCCATTGAGTATTACGATAAATTCATGTCGCTCGCTAATGAAAAATATGAAGAGATATGTAGATGTTGTTTATTTTCTTATTGTTAAATACATTATATATTTGTCTATTTATTAAACAATTAATAATGTTGAAGTATTATTACGTTGTTAATCTGACTTTACTTCTTAGTTAAACATATATCTATGACTGACTAGGGGTTATAATTACAATACGCAATTAAAAGTATTCAGTATAGTCTCCTCCAATCTAAAAAAACTCGGTACTGAGCGCAACGCGAGAAAAACGATGGAATAGGAAAAAAAAGGAACAAAATAGAAGTCCAAATTATTCGGAACGACACTTAATTGCAGAACCTCGGCGGTAATAGTTTTAATTTTCCGAGCAATTACAAGTCACCCAAATGCGAAATAAAACAAACACAGAAAACGAAAAACGGGAGAGAAAGAGAGAGAGAGAGAGAGAGAGAAAGCAGCTTCGCAACGCCACACAATCGCGCACTTGTGTGTATGTGTGTGTACGCGCACGAAATAGGCATCGGCAAAGCATGCACACTCTGAATAGCCAATTAGCCTACAATTGGCAAAAATCTTTAGACCATTGACCCAAAAGCAGCCCCAGTGATACATGCAGAATCAAAGCCCCGCGCGAGCGAATTCGCAGTGACGCCCAGCAGTATAGCAGTAACAGCTGCGAGAGAGCTTTCGATCCCTTCAACCCTATGGAGTACGAGAGACAGAGACAGGGAGATGGAGGAAGCGTGCGACGATAAACAAGCCGCGCGCGGAATTGGCTTCGAGCGCGCGAATTTCTTTCGTTCTATTTTTTTATTTTTGTTTACGAGCGCGGCGGTATTGGATTTAAGATATAGCGAACGAATTACGACGAGGTTATGATTTATTGGGGATTCGTATATGGGACTCCTTGACTTGTTGACGTTGATTGATGTTTTTAATAATAATAGTGTTGGTGTTTAATTGATTGTGATGTGATTAAATAAAAGTGGGATAAATAGCATCTAAATTGGTTTTTTAATGACTATCAAGCAGGACGTGTGTTGCACACGGTTTTTAATTACCAAAATATCCATTAATTTTGACATTACACGAACTAATAAGCGAGATTTCCAATTACAACCTCTGCAATTACTTTTGCTCCGGATCGTCAAACCGAATCCGGGAGTATTAATTTCCCGTATCAAAAACACCTATACCAGTCCCATCACTCTCCGACACAGTCGTCTAAAAATCACGGCTACACATCCTCAGCGTGTCTGCTCAATTTTCTCCCAATTCCCATCCACTCGAGCTAATAATCACGAGATCGAAACAACCTGATCCCCTCCAGCACCCACTAATACTTCCTTAGACCGATAACGAGGAGCAAGAGTCTTTGAGCTCGTTCCAAACCTCCTCCTAACGCTCTGAAGCTAATCTCATTTCCGCGACTTTCCGATCATGACGACATAACGACTCACGAATCCCGCACACCCACATCTACAGAAACACACCACAGGAATCAATGGCAATGCGAGTATCGGCACATATACGGTACGTACAGCGTGAGAGGAAGATTCATCAGTCGCAACCACAAATGAAAGACACGACGAACCTGTAGAGAAGATGATTCTAATCGTCGTCGAGCAGAGCAATTCGAACTGTTTCTTGTACACTAACCTCCTCTCTCTCTCACTCCCTTTCCCAGAGCTGCACAACCCTCCTTCCTTGAGCACCTTTAAATTAACACTCTATATTAAACATACATATTTTACTACATTTCAATTTCGAATTTCAGATTGTTAAATCAATCGATAATAAATTTATGATAATCGTTTTAGCAAAAAATAGGTCAGGGAGTAGTTCAAATCATGACATTTAAATGCTGCAAATGACTGCGACAATATGAAAAATGAGACGAGAAATCGGTAAAAACTGGGTCCTGATCAATCACCCGGTCCGTGGCGGTATATGTATTTTTGCTCAAAAGCTAAATAAACTACTATCTTTCTCTCTATACTATATGTCTCTCTCTCTCTCTCTCTCTCCGTGAGCGAGCGGCATTAAGCTTATGAATTATTTACCCGGGAATTTAGAACGTAGGCCCGGGCTTAAGATTACTTTGACTCCGACTTGCCCCTACTCTTCTCTCTTGCTCCATCTCTAGGTTCTATACGGCTCTTCCGGTTACCTCAAGCTCGCACAAAATTTTCCCTTTGACGGAGAGGCAGGGAAGAGGACTGCATCCGGATCCGCGGCTTGGGAAGCCTCTAGACTTCTCTCTCTCTCTCTCTCTCTCTCTCTCTCTCTCTCTCTCTCTCTCTCTCTCGCACACACACACTCTCTCATCCCACCGCTTGCAGTACCGGCACTTTCTGACCGGTTAGGACGCGGAATAGACGCGCTATTTCCAGCCAAGATTAATCATAGTAGTTGAAGGGGTCCAAAGATCGACCACAGGCATTAAAATTCTGCCGAGTTTGCGAGCAATTACTCGCTCTTCCTTCCTCTCTCTCCCTATCTCTTTGGTAAGATTTTAATTCGACAAATTGTATTCGAATATGTTTAGGAAATTATGGCTTGGACGCTTTACAGGGATACTGCGGTTCATATCTTTACCGATAGGTAGTGTTGAAAGAACTTTTCAAAGAATACAGATTTGATTGATTGGTGAACGATAATTTGTAACGACATTTTTCCCACAACCTCCATTCTAATCAATAAACATTACTTTCGTCGAGCTAAAAACTTACAAATGATTCATTTCATGCGATAATCATATAATCCCAGTATTATAAAAGTATCACATAAATCAAGCGTGCCATTAACTGAAAAATTGAAAAATTAAGTGCATTAATGATCATGACGCAGCTAATCATCGTAAAACGTATAACCAGCGTTAAATAAGATTTACGGGATATAGTAGCCAGCTTTTATATGTTTGCCATTAAAAATAGCAGGAAGCAATGACACAGTGCTTCAAATATTTAACATCAGCTCAGCCGGATGCGTTCGCAATTTCACATATCGATGAATTTTCCCAGCGAATGCGTTCTGCAGATGCGCATTTCCCGCGTTATTTACGAAAAACGCCCTCATCGGTTGACGCAGTTGATTCACACCTCCACAATTTATTTACAAATTATTCGGTGGCCGAATAATATAAGAGATCTGTCAATTTATTATTACAAAAAATGAGAAAGAAAGAATATTAGAATATTAAGATGTGATTAAAAGATGACAAATTCTAAATCTCAAAGATAACCAAAAACCTATTCGATTGAGTGGGAAATTTAACGCGTTCAATGCAAGGAATTTAATATCGGAAGTGTCAGAGTGGGGTAGAGTGAAAATTGTGTGACTAAATTAAGTAATTAAAATTTTCAGCGTTCTCCAGGATGTAATAATTATTGATGTTTATATTTGGCGCCCAACGTGGGGCATGCACATACTTTGCTGGAATGATTTATGTCATTCGAGTCTTTGGTTCGTTTTTTGTTCATCAAATTCGAAAAGTGACTATTGAGATAGAAAAAAAAATTAGAAAAAGGGAAAGACGAATTTTTGACTAAGAGAAATTAATGTGGTAAACTTATTAGTTTTCCATTTATTAAGTTTGTGATTTGAAGTGAAAAATAGTTTAAAATAATGAAGTTTTATAAGGTTTAAGATTTATAAATGTAAAGTACTCATGGTAAAGATTTTAGGAGAGAATTAATGACAATTTAATGATAATTTCAATACGTACATTGTACGTATTGACACAATCACTATGCCCATTCGGAGCAATAGTTGCACGAGTCGGTCGGCAAAGCAGTTACCCCTGCGGCAGCCCTCAGTCTCTGTCGTGAAATATGCGGCAACGCGCACAGCATCGTTGCGCGTGGGTTTACTTAATCAAGTTTTTCGTTTTCGTTATTACGTTGATTGGAACTCATGTCTTCAGTATTTCTATCAGTGAAAAAGTGATAAATGGACGAATTCCTGTGCGAGTGCAAGTTAGAGTTTTTGCAGCCCGTTTTTAAACGTAAGAATCCACAAACAAACTAACGAAGTTTTAAAAAATTTGGAAATAAGATATTAATTGTGAATAATTGAGAATTTAAAAGATGGAAGAGTAAACAAAAGTCGGATTAACAGGATTAATACGATCCATATTGTAGGGGAATCAAGAGTAGAGAAATTATCAAAGAATTGCATTTGAATTTTGTGCAAAATCAAAACCATACTAACCGGACTATAGTCGTATGAAAAATAGGGAAACATAATTAATTATTGAAAGGTTGTTGTAAAATCACAGCACATAAATAAGCTAAAAGAGAAGTAATAAAAAAGGAACAGTGTAAATGGAGAAGTAAATTTCGACGAAAAGAGTGCTCGCAGGGTGGCTATAGAAAAAAATATTAAGTATCAGAGTAACTAACGGGATGAAAGCAAGATAAGCCAAAATGGTAAAGATCGCGTACAAGGCAGCTTACGTAAGGGGATACACTAGCTATAAACGTGTTTTTTCTTTCGTTGATATTTATTTTTATTTACAATGAAAATTTAATATTTGGACATGAGCAGCGTAGTCCTAGATACAATAAATCATCCTCTGCTCGGTGAAGTCGATCTCATTTTTCGATTTTTAAATTAGTAGGAACTAGAGATGTTTATGCATTAAAAGTTAACCACAAAATTATGAGCATATTTACTTTGGTTTATATCTTTTAATATTTATAATTTGGAGTAATTTTCAAGCTTGGCCGGCGTAGTGCTAGATGCTATTAAGCATTCTGTGCCAAATCAGGCTTTTGTGAATTATCACTATTTTATATTTATTGGAACAGAGTAATGGATCGAACAATCCGAGGACGTGGGACGCTACTGCTTCCCCTTACGAGAAAATTAATTCTTTTTCAAACCACATCTTTCGGTAACAGCAGCAGAATAATAATTTCTAGAAGGTAATTCACAGACAATTCTATTTAAAAATTAAGGAGGTAGTTTTAGAAGTGTGATAACTGCCAAGGAAGAATGTGACAGCCTGTTCACTTGGTAAGGTAGGTTATATTAGCATAGACACCCATCGTGAACGGTGTGACCTGGTCTGTTTGGCGATTAGACACTTGGAGTCGTGGATCAAATGTAATTTAGGAAATAGTTTTATAAATAATATAGTTAACTTTCTCTCGCGATTTCTAAAACGGGTATAATTATTTCAGTGGCGTACTCCAGCCCCGACTAGTGGTCGAGAGTCCAGGACAAAATAGGAGAAAATTTAGAGTAAATCATTTATAGCATTCTTCAGTACGTTACGCACTTGATTAGAGTGATCATTTTAGTAAATTATATAAGCCTGAAAACACTAATGTTTAGTCTAAGATAGGTAGAAATTAACATTCGATCACATATAATAACTTTATAATAACTTGTAAAAAATTATAGTTTTTACATTAAGAAATTTAAAATGTAAACCATCTGAATTTATTTCACTGATTTTTTAGTGAAATTCTCTTATTTAGGGCATAAAGTATATTTTAAATAAGATCGATAATCGAAAGGAGTATAAGGAAAAGTTTGTGAGGGCTTAAGAACTGTAACTTATTTCATTCGGATCACGTCGGCTTACTAACGTATTAAATGTACAACCCAAAAAATAAGGGACTACCGCTGGTAGGGGATACAGAAGAAGGGAGAAAAACAGTAAGAAAAGATACCATGGCAATTGGTCGTGGCAATTAAGCTAGAGAGGATATATATGGCGAAATACGCTCACCGTAACGCGATCACGAAATACTCCAAATTACTCGTTGACACTGTATATGCGTACGAGTTTCTTAATTACACTTGACAAATGACGAATAATTAGGAATGAACATTTGCAAGTAGACTAATTCTTTTCGTACAGTACCGATCTTAAATATAAGACGTCTCAGCTAATAATAACGATAAACACTGACTATTTTAAAAAAGTCATCATCGAAAGCTATGATTGCTTCCGCGGTATTGAAGCAGCCGCGTGTGCCGATGAACGGCGGCGGCAGCGTCTCGTAATTTTATTGAGCGGAGTTACAGAGAGAGTTTATTTTTACTCGCCGGTGTTCACAATGTGTCGGAACACAATGTTGCGAGTGACGCGCCACGTAAGATAAACCGTGCTATAAAGAATGAATTTGCTTTCTCGGGGGGAAAAGGTTGAAAGGAGAGGAGGCGGCATTTTCCTTTTTTTTTGCGCACACCAAGCCCGGCAGCAGCTCTTTTACTCCTTCGCATAGAGCGAGGAGCACGAAAATTAATGCAGTTTATATCAAAGGAGTGAGAGGGAACTGGAAGAGGCGGAACAATACGCTCGGCACAGTAATAAAGCAGCCAGTGAAATAGCTCGAGCCGAGACGAAGCTGACTATAATCGAGAGAGATAATTACAACGCCTGAATCTTACGTCCTATAAAGACGAAATTAGTGTGAGTACTGTAATCCAAGTTCGGTAGGCTGTAGTGGTGCGATGGTTTATAGCTACAGTTATTTTACGCGTTTCCTTTCGGCCGGTGAGCCAATTCGCGAGAGACTCGGGCTATAAATACTCCTGTTGTTTTCATATTGAATGAGCAATAAAGCGATCGGTCTTATTTTGCGACTTTACCAAAGGTGTATGTAGAGGAGTCTCTTGGGATGCTGAAGTGAAACCTGATTTACTAACAAGTATACGTTGAATTAAGTTTGACAAGAGCTTATTATTTCGGTTGCAATAACTTAATGGTACTCTAGTACAGTAATTCTAAATAAATATTTCCAATACAGGATATAATTAAATTTACGTTTTTATGGCCAAAAGATAATAACATAAACTAAAAATGTAATAAATGTAATTATCTTCCCAAGACGTAATAGCATAGGTTATGATGAAAAATAAAATAGCAATATCAACGTTTGCTTGCAGAAGTTAATTTTTAAGTCTACTTGCTATTATTTTCTTATAATAACTACTAGTAGATGCTGTAGAGCAAATAAGGCTTTTAAAAGTTATAATATATCTACTCTTTCTTATAAAGTGAAAAAATAAATGTATACAAGAACATATCGCTCCGTGGACAGTATCTCCTAAAAAGTAAGGTGACTCCAAACATTTAGCCGCAGTACAATTCTTAGATCCATAGGAATTATTTGAGTATTCAAAGAAATAAATTAACTTAAACGTTAAATAATACCGTGTAATGCACGGTATTCATCATTGTTACACCTTTTAATGGACAATAGTTTTGAAGTTTATGAGGGTGCCGCGGAGTATGTGTAGCCTGGCGCTATTTGCTGCTCTATGAATAACTTTGCCCGTTTAGTATTCACCAGAACACTAGGTATTCTAGATCATACTTTAATTAATTATAACACAAGTAGAACTTAGTTAGTCCTCCGAGTAATGCATTGTTGCGTGACATTATTAATAATTTTACCATTTAATCTCTACTCGGTTCGAAAGACGCTTTTTTTTTATCCAGTAGAGTGGAAGGTCTTTTTACATTTTAGGAATGGGTCATTTTCAGAACTAATTTGAATCATTTTCTGTTAATTAAAACATATCTATTTGATTGTAAATATTTTAGGGTGAGGTTAGTTATAGGAAAAATGATTTAAAAAATATTGTTTATGTAATCATGAAAATCCTAATTTTGATTAAAATAATCTAGTATGAATTTTGTATGTATTCCAGGAAATGGCTAGTTCTTGGAAATTACTTGATATTCAATATTTCAACACAAAAAAAAAATCTAAAAAAAAGTAGTTTTTCACATGACTTAACTAACCTTATTTGTGAAAATCTAGCGAACAATAGAATCAACCAATATTATGACTTAATTAAGATTTTATATAATTTTACTCATTAATACCATAGAATATAATATCTAATTATAAGCTGTATCTGCACAGTAACATAATCCCGAAGTCTATACATCCCCCATGTTAATTTAAAAAAAAAACAATCTCGAATTTCCAGTAGCTCAAAGTGAAGTGAGAAAAAAATAAAATAAGGTTTTTCATCCGAAGAATGAAGTGGTGTTCTATTACATTTTCATCCGACCGAACGCATGAAAGTAGAGACAGAGAAAGAATTCTCGCGCAAATCTATGAAAAAAGAACTCGTAGCGAAAAAACATGGGATAGAAAATTCCAAGATCCTCTGACGTATTCTGACTAATCACTATGGACGGAGTAATTAAACTTCAGCTGAACATTATTCTTCTTCTATTTTTAATAAACATCCTCAGATCAAGATCAAACAGTTTGTTTCTTATCGGACAATGTCTTTATCCGGAATCAAGAAAAAATCCGCTGCTAACTGCTTTAGCATTTCGCTTTCTCAATCAACTCAAAAATCTAATCAGCTCTAACACAAATTTCACTTACTTGAATGGACTTTTTGCTTTTTAAAAGATGTATATTTTCCAAATATAAGACCAAATATTATGTTATAATTCATTAAAAAAATAAATCTCTAACATTTTTATCGGTACAAAGCCTACTTTTCGAGAAAGTCACATTGATAACTAGATTGATAAATACAATTGTTAACATTTCGAGCCTTGTATTGAATTAAAAATTTTTGGTAAAAACAAGTTGGTCATATATGTACAGTTGTGTTCAGGATGCATACCTTATTAAAAGTAGAAAAACTGATATTTAAATGTTTTTAGATTTTGTAAAATTTCGAAGATGAAAAAAAAAAAAAAAACAATAAAACCATGTGGACGTTCTTTGACTCGTATGATAAAAAAGTTTATTGATAAAAATCTTTATTAATTAAATGTACAGCAAAATTAAACTTGAGTGTTCAATTCAATACAATATTTTCTTTATTTATTCAAATAAATTTTAATGTCCAATTTAAACTAAAGTAAGTTGTACAATCAATTCAGAAATTGTCAAGTTCTCATTTTTTATTAATAATTTGACATTATTGTTATGAATTGAAAATTGTTAATTTAAATACATTTAATTAATTATTAATTATTAATTTATAGAGTTCATCGATTATGTCAGCATCAATCTGCTGAGTTTAAAGACTATTTCCTTCTAGCTGAATATCTTCCTTGTCTAGTATTAACTTTATCAATGGAGGATGACAACAAATTTGCCGCAGTCTCAATATATAAGTACCAAAATCAAATGAGCTGCAACTTTGGCATGGCGCCTTATTAAGAATAGAGATGCCAGATAATCTATCCAAGCTACTGAAGCTGTTAACAATTGTTAACACCTTTAGTAGCTTCGATAGCTTCTCTGGCATCTCTATTCTTAAAAATTGAATTGGTCCTTGACATAATATTTCTTTTTAACCTTCTATATTAAAATGTTTTACACATATTCATTGGTTAAATATAATTAAATGAAATACCTTAGGATATGAGAGATGGACTCAGATAGCAACCAAACTCTTTCAAGTATTTTTTTTTGCACTTGCGCAAAAACTCTACGAAAATGATTGAAATTTTATTTCAATAGTATCGAGATTCTTATCAAGTAATTTTTTAATCAACCCCATGCCCACCAATTCAGTCTTTGCTGTGACTTAAATATATACGATAATTAGTCTATGAGGTAAGTTTTTAAAAGTAAATAAATAATTTAGAATCGAGACTGTTATATTATGTTAAAAGTTAAAATAAATATGTTTGAAATAATTTTTTGGTCTGGCAATTCTCAACGATGGTAAAAAATGAATAATGCTAGTGGTTTCCAGTAATTAAATAGTTAAACTATAAGAAAATATGTTCAGTTTCTTCTAGTTATATTATCTTTAAAACTTTACCAAGTGCGAAATATTATATTTGTTTATTAAAACACTTACTGTCCTTTATTTAAACACTTCCAAATAAATGCTCAAATTTTTATAGAGATTATTAAGGAGGTCTGAGTGCTTCATCGGAGAGGATCCGGTGTAGTGGAAAAATTTAATCCTGATCGGACTGCTGCAGAAGTGTTGTGTACGAAAAAGTTGAGATTACTAATCATATGAAAAGCTTGGCCCACGCGGTTTACACACAAATATAACAAATTCTTCTTCAACTTCAACTCTCAGCCACTCAAAAACATATTGATGAAAAGTTTAAAAAATTAAAAAAATTAAAAATTAAAAAAGTTAAAAATTTTCCCTTAAAAAAGTCTTCAGCAAAAGATGTAAGAATTTTTTACAATAAAATTTTCCAATATTTTTTCAAAACATTTTTTTATGGTGTATTTATAGAATCTTCTACTAAGAGTTTAAAAAGTAATTTTATTGAGTGTGTGAAAGTGAATATAAATGGTCTCTAATTACGGAAAACCTCTCAAAATGTTCAATTTACACCCTTTTATGGAAGTAATTATCAGAAATATTTTCTGATAGAGCGCGAATCTTGCGAAAGTAGCAAAAGATGATCTTTGAATTAAAATTGAAGGCCATTCTTATTCGAGAATTCTCTTGATTCTGCTAGGTAATCTCTGTATATTGAACATTAGTAAACCTATTTCCAAAAAATAATTTTTATAATAAATAAAAATAAATCGAATATTAAACTTATTACTTTCTGTATTACTGAACTGCGAGAATATTCTGCAGTCATTTAATGACCACCACGTAGTGAATGTGAGAGAATGAAAATAATGGGAAGAATTTAATTGTGAAAAAATGTAAAAAACGGGAAAATTTTTTTGAATATTGTGTTTTGTGTCGAATTACCTGCTGAGCTCATCAGTTAGATGATAGACAAACTTAGACGCAAAATATTATGCCGGTTAGGTGCCTCTATATGTAAACTAAATGCGTGTGAAATATGAAATAGATCAAGAAATATTAAAAAAGAGTGTACAAAAAAGTGAATAGCCCTGTCTATTTCGCCACAATTTTGAAACGTAAACTGGTTAAGAACTCGGCTATTTTTAAAACCATATTTATGCTAATTTATTATATTATATTTTAATCGATTTTAAGCTGATACATCAGTAATATAAGCATTATAGATTATGTAAACATAGTATTTTATTTAATTTAATACATTTAACTTCGCAATTTTAAAGATAAATGTTATGTGAAAAGATGGAGGCTACGATCAGCTGAGCCACTCGGACCTAGCATAAGTGAGAGCAGCATATAACAATGTTATTTACAGTCACCACGTATATATAGGTAACCTCACTTTTTAAGAGAAAATTTTCTCTTCTCTTATTATTTCGTCATAGTTGCGACCAGCTGAGACTAGCTAACGAGTAGTTTAATCGGATAGCTGGTCGCTCGACTCGTTAATTTTTTTACCAGAGTGAAAGAGAATGATTAAAGAATATATTTTAAATTTTAATAATAAGTGAATTCTGAAAATTATTTATTAAAATTTTTAAGAATTCTATAATTATTACTAGCTTATTGTAAATAATATATTAGTATTACGTAGCTATTGGAGCTTAAAATTAAGTTTAAGAAAGCTAAGTGCTAATGAATTGCCAGTGTTATTTAAATGTTCTATAGCTTATGAGTTTGTTAAAACTCGAGAATGCCACTGGTATTATAGAATGGATTCATATCAATGTTTGAAATTAAATGAAACAATTAAAGAAACTATACTGCATAAAGTCGCAACAGATTATAAGTTAGTTTCGAGAGTTGCTGTTTTCATTAGCATAATGAATTGTTTTGAAGATGCATCTCACGCATATACGTGTCACCGAATGTATATCTATATCATAAATTAATTATCAAACAACTATGGCACCAACTGTATTATTAATACATTGTTTCATTTGCAAAATTTTGCGATCGTCTTATGAAACAGTTAAAATTAAAAGTTATTATTAATATTATATATTTTCTTGTCTTTCTGTTTCGGGCTACTACGTACAAAGACAATAATTAGCTTGCAATATAAGAATTCTACACTGAGCACTGTGAAACTATTATAAAATTTGAGTTTTCTCTACCGCAGATATACAGAAAGAAAACAAAAATAAAATATTTCGAAGTTTTTGAATCCTTTGTAGTTTTTTGCACAGGAAAACATGTAAAACTACCTTTGATGTAGTAGTATATTTTATTCTATGGCCGATCGCACAAATGAACAGAAATACGAATTTTTCAAGAAAATCAGAGAAAGATTAGGGCAGAAAAGAGGAAAGAAAGAGAAGTAGGTAAAAGGGATAAAAAGGGAAACGAGCAAAGCCTGCAAATTGAAATGACGAATGGAGGAACATGATCCCCGTGGTTAATAAGCAATAAAAATGGGATCAGCTTTCGTGACTACTCACACTCCATCCTTTCCTATATCCTATCCTGGCTCTTTTGCCCCCTCCCCCTCCCCCCGCCTCACGACTCTCGCCCTGTGCAAAGTTCAAAGGTTATGGCCGCGCGCAAGAGACGAATAGCTAGAATAGGGAGTTCACGTCCAATTTCATTTCCAGCTCTCGGGAAAGAGAGAGAGACAGAGTGAGAGTGAGAAATTTATGCAAATTATTCGCCCGCTGCGCCATTTGAATGCAGCCATCCCCTCCCCCACCCGCACACCCTTCGCCCTCCCAGGTACCGAATTCGCGCGATTATCCGATTTTCGTGGGAGGACGGGAAAGAGCGAGTGGGATAGAGGGAGAGAGAGAGAAAGAGAGAGAGAGAGAGAGAGAGAGAGAGAGAGAGAGAGAGAGAGAGAGAGAGAGAGAAGATGGAATAATCGAGAAAATGACGAAAAGGGAGAGAGAGAGAGAGAGAGGAGAGAGCGCAAATCAAAGCCAAGAAATAATAGGAATTTGATGTGTTATGCCGGTCACACGATTATTAAACACGAGCTTTACAAAGGAAACGAACGAGCTCTGCTCTCGATTTGGCGTATGCATATGCACGAACATTCGCGAGTATTTTGCCGTCATGACGAACTAATTTCGCGTCTGCCAAACGCGTGGGAGTGAGTCGAAATCGCAAATTAACTCGAGGGGGCGAATTTGACAAGCTATATATGTATATAATATACAATGCTGATATTGCAGTGTTTTCTTACTGAACGTGTCACAGCGGTACTGTGCGGACGGCGCGACAGTCGTGTTACGTCTTCGAAATACGGGATGTAAACGTTACAGGCTACATTAACTTTGTCTAATTATATATGAATTAACCCAGCTGTATTCTCTGCAATATATATGGCACATTAATTGCAACGCATGAAATATTTTCGTGAAACTGTGCATTATTAAAATCGGACTGTAAAATTTCAGCTATCTGCGCCAAGTTGTAATATTTAAATAAAGTGGAATGGGCGAAGTTAAATGGTTGCTTTCCGAAATTAATTACAGTCGTGATATACTCATTGTGTTGGATATTATGAAAGAACTTTTCTTAATACTTTACTGCGTTTCTATAATTTTAACAGGCGATACATTTAAAAAAAACTGAATTAATAAAAAATAAAACTGATAAACAAAAGTAAAAATAAATAAATTAATAAATGAATATCCATTATAGATGATAAGTCACTATATAGCTAAGTTAAATTTATACTTGTAGTAGATATAAATTGAGAGAAATTTATTTTCCAATTGCGTGAATGACATAAAAAAGGTCAAGTGATTGTAAATATAGTGAAACATATTTTTGAGTTCATCTCTATCAATCTTTAGAAATACAATTTTACAATCAAGTGTAGCAACAGGTATTTATCAATGCAAATAGTGATAAAGTCAGACAAATTTAAAGTGAATCGGTAAAAGAACGGAAAATAGTTGTTTAAAATAAGTTATAAATAAAATAAAAACAGTAAATACACAAACACTACGATAAAAGTATTAAAATATTTCTAAACTGTGTGGCGTGCGTCAGCAAATATTTTTAGTCCATTCAATTAAAATATATACACATTTTCAAATATTATAATTTTTTACGAATATACCCGTAAATTAAATTAAAAGTTTAAACTTTTTTATTTAAGAAGTTATATTCGCCTTTTATTAACACGGTTTTACGACAAATCAATTTGTAATGACTGTATTAAAAAAAAAAAAAAAATACTGCATCCAAACCCATGCCACACTGTACATTCTTTTTAAAACTTTTACTATTACTACGATATAAAGCGCAGTGTGTGCGTGGTCGAAATTGCATAATACCTTTTTAAAATGCAAGCCATAAATTTTTATCAGAAAAATATGTAAAAAAAGAGTAGTGAGAGAGAGAGAGAGGCGGTCGCGAACAAAAAAATTGATTCGCAGTTTAATCGGATTTTCCGCACATCATTTTTCATATCCGGCACGACCGAATTTCCCCAAGTAAACAATAATTTCGTTTAATAGAAGTGAAATATCACTTTTCGCGATATTCTATCCATGTCTGCGTCCCTCTAACCCTATACGACGTAATCTTTGTCAAACAATAATTTCTCATTTCGTCTCTCATTTTTTTTCTCTACCACATGATACAGATAAATGACAAAGAGGGAGAGAGAACGAGTCAGCCCTTTAATTTCTTTTAGGACATGGCTCCATACGTCATGTGTCCTCAAATTGAGATTTATCAAAAAGACACCAAGAGCCGGCAATATTATTGCGATAAATTAATATAAAATTAAACGACGATGCGTCTCCTCTATCGCTCTCTTCTCGTCCGCTTAATTAATATCATCGCGAGAATTCATATACTAGCAAGTGTAAATATTCGCGCACAACGTAAATCATGCAAACAGAATTATTATGAATTAATTAGCCCACTGCCGATTTGACTTCATTAATTGATTATTCCTAATCAATGATATTTTATCGATAAAGTGACACTCTGGATATACAGATCATAACAAGCTTAAAAATATCTGGCTACTGATTCTCCGAAACGGTTGTTGAACTTAAATCCTTATTGACATATATCAATTAATTAAACATAGCAGCGAGTGTACGAAGAAATCAAATAATTATATATTTTACATATACCGAGGCTATTGTTCAGTTATTGTTTGTTTTCGTTAGAAATGTACAAGATAACCTACAAAATTAATTACAAAGAGTATAATTTATTGAAATTCAATAACTTCGATAATTCCAGCACAAATAATGTTATTTTTGGCGATGACTGTTACTCAAAACTACAATTGCACTAATGAATAACAAGTATAAACATTGTTTCCTACCCTACTTATCGAAAATAGAATCTTGGAATGTAGGTGATCGAAAGCATACAGTCAGCTGCGAAATTCAAAAACGAAACGGTTATAGGAAATGACAATTAAATCACAAAAATAACCGTTTGCCTAGATTAGCCTGCGCGCTACTCCACACACCGGCAGCAGCAAAGAGGTTAATTGAGATCGCAAAACGCTGGACGCGCCGCGCGCGGATGGTGCAATCACCTTAATTAGCCCCAGCGAACTGCCGCGCCAGAAATCTCAATCATTCAAATTGCCGATCGTCGAGTAATAGGCTATACGTATATGTATCTCCCAACGACCTCCTCCAACGGGAAAAATAAACCTCAGCAGATGGTCATCGCGTAACGTCAACAAAGCTGTCGCCAAACCTTACCTCCGTTCTATCTCCTCGGAAAGTAAGCGAAGGAAGGATTGTTGTCGTCGTGGCCGTATGTAGTCACCCCCCGAGCGCGTACACGTATCTGTGCGTCCGTCGTCTCTCTCTCTCTCTCTCTCTCTCTCTCTCTGCGCGAATCACCTCAAATCATGTGGAGGGAGAGCAAGTGTAGCTGCAGGAGAAGCAGTCGCAACGGTAACAGCAGCAGTAGCGACCTCACAGGACGTGACAACCCTCGTTCATTACGTCTCGCAGATAGAGCGATGCTGCAGCAGCGAAGCGGTAGTGTGGCTCTATGGCACACAAGAGGTACAGCGGTAAGCGCGCGAACAAGGATAAAGGCCACCCTCTCCGTCAGAGGGTGCGCGAACAACTGAGGCGGCAGCAGCTACAGCAGCAGCCGCCACTACCGCCGCACCACCGATGCCAAGGGGTGGGGGTTGGTAAAGGGGCCAACGCCGCGAGAACGAGAGAGAAAGAGAGAGAAACAGAATGCCTGATGGTGAGATGAGGAAAGAGGATCGACGTGTATATATGTATACGTGTGCGACTGTGTCTGTGTGTGTAGGGGGGACGGTGGACAGTACCGACGGGTTGGTGGTACAGGCTGGGTGGAAAGTACCGCTGCCGCTGTCGCTGCTTCTGATGCTGCTATGCCATAGGGGGTGTAGTGTATGTGCGCGAATGAGGGAGATGGGGAAAATCGTTAGGAACGTCTTAAAAGGAGTTATTAAAGCCGTTTGAGTTCATCCGCGGAGCGTGGAACTGTGCTCTCTAGCTATACGCTTAAGTTATTTCGTTTCGGAAATGATGTATAGACCGTTCGAGGAGAGATGTTAATGGCACGCTAAACTAGAATGCCAAACTCACTGACCGATTTCCTAATCTGATCGGGAAACGCTGATTGAAAAGGAGTTGGTTTGAAATGGAAAAGCAACAATATAGTACGTGAGATGAAACTATAGGAATTCATTGCAATTTTAATTACAGTCGTATTCTACGTATGTTGTTATACTGAAAATGTCTGCGCATCACTGTAGGAAGTCATTATAAAATAGTTTTTATTTAAGGGGAAAGAAATAATATTTTTAATAGTAAAATTTTATTTTATTAACTATTTATTACATTTAAAAGTACTGGGAAAGCCAGATGGTTGTTTCACAATCAAACATTTATCCACATAGGTTGAATTCTTACTGTGCAAATTGCTATCATTGCTTACATTTATTACGGATTACCTAAAAATAGTTAAGCCTTTCTAGTTTTAAAATTGCACACATTTTGTAATTATAACATAAATGCCTTTTATATTTAACTAGATTTACGCTAAAATGTACATTTTTATAACTGTCAAGAAAAAGTGCCCATCCGTGAAATTCAAAAAATCTTGAACTCTTAGTACATGCAGACCACATCGAGATATGAAAGGTAGCATTTTTCTTCCGCGTAAAAACGATCCCCGGAGGCGAATTCTCTACCCTTTCACAGATTTTTCCAAAACATAGTTTTTTAATACAACTTTAGCACCTACGTATTATAATGTTTAACAGAGTGATATATGCGAACTTTTGCTGGAAATATTTGTAGCTTAAAAGATAAAGTTATTATTTTAGTAAAAATTTTATTAATTGTAGCCTGTATTTTAAATATATATACGTGAAAAAATTAAATATCGACACGTTGTGTTTAATTGAATATTTTGATTTAAAACTTTTTTGAAGTAGTGCTTGTTTGTGGCTTTAGTATGCTTCATAAAGATACATTACAATAGTATTAAGATATAATAAAAAACATCACAAGTATCAAATTCTGTGAATTTCGTTTAAAGAATATAGATCGTAAGAATTCGTTATTATTTTATAAAAAAATAATCATGTTTTCCAAAAGACGTACGTATGAAAAGTAACTTATTTAATTGTAATATATATCGAAGCAGCATAAAATGAAGACACGGTGATGGAATATAACGGTAAGCTCCTACAGTGGAAACAGCAGTTCTCAACAGAAACATAGCGGCAATATTACAGGGTCTGAAAGGGTTAAACAAAATAATATCAATTTTATCACATTTTTATGCGAAATATTACTTATCAATTTTTTTTTAAGTTAAAAATGTTTTAACAGCTGAAAATTTTAGAAATTAATATTTAATTTAACTTACAGATAAATATTTTACGATATGATTTCAATACTCGCTGTATATTTCGAAAAAAAATTTTCAACGCAGTATGACATATTTAAGACGAATTCAATCTTGAAGAGAAGATAAAATGACTTCGCAGCGTTAAAGTACAACACAATCTAATGCCTTCCTGTCAATTCCTACACAGAGGAGACAATGCGAGACAATGGTCGCGTATATCATCACGCGAAACAGTGAAAATTTATTCGTGGAAATACGGTTTACTTACAAAATAATTGAAAATTCAGTTACGAATAAATGAATACATATTTCACATGTGAAACAAATGAAAAGTTCACACTCGTTTCACCTATTAATACGACGAATTTCAATCATTCATACGTGAAAAATTTGTTCACATGTCAAATAAGTGAAATTTTCACATTCTCGAATTCAGAAAGTAAAGTTGAGCTTTATTGACATTGTCTGTCTAAGTGACAGCCAGAACTTTGGCTACTATGTCTAATGGACGTCAAAGCGACTGCGAAGTGCCACGATGAACAGCCGTCGCCTCTGCGCAGCGCCGCGAATGTTAGACGACCCAAGAGATCCGCTGGGTGGCTTTTCGTATGACGGCTACGAAGTTCAGAATGCGAGAACCTCGAAAACTCATGCATACTATACAAAATAGGCTCACAATGGCTTTTCTTGGACGCGCAAAACATGAATGAAAATGTAGAGCTAGAAAGATAAACAAGAAGATATAAAGTCTGTGTGTGCGTGTGTGTGTGTGCTGAATTAAAATGATGCGCATAGCAGATTATTAATAGATCTTCTCTCAATAGAAATTGCAAATAAAATCAATATATTACAAGTGAAATTTATGAGTCGGTTTAAACTTTTTAAATTTTCTCCCATGTATTTATGATTTCTCCGTTATTTCCGAAAGTTCTATGTGAATCGATCAATTCGTTTAAGAGAAAACTTTGATACACCCGATATGTTAAGGTATCCATCCGACGTTTCCTTAACAGTATAGTGCTTCTCGTATCTAGACTGCATTTCGAAAAACATTAATTAACTTTGGAAACTACACACGGTGCAAGTAGTAAGATAAAACTCTTATGTTTAAAAGAATATTTATTACAAATCAAAATTAATTGCATGTTATTCTGAGATAATATATAATGAAAATATAGATAACTAGAATAATTTTATTAATAAAGAAAAAGATTTAGTAAAAATAACTAGTAGTTTTAACAATTAAAAATATATAAGCTTTTTTTCTAAAATTAACCATTAAATTAAAGTATATTTCATCATTATAGCAAATGCCTTAATTATGTAAATAAATATAATTGAAAATACTAAGTGCCTATTGTATAATAAAACGGTCACACAAACACTATAAAGTTTTTAGTGATGTGAAAAACTATGGCAAAAAATGAAATTATGTAGGTAAATTAATTATTAATTAAAAATATTAAAGTTACGCCTAATAAGTCGTGTGTAGAAAGACACTGCTTAAAACAGCATGTAATTTCGCACGTCTCTCTATCCAACACTTGCATGGATGAAGATTTGCATGTTATGTCATCCTATCCATGAGTATAGTGATGCTTTACAAGTTTAAATAATGCTTCCTCAGTGCAGAGAAGTCTTTTACTATGCACGGGTATGTAAAATATTTCTGCAGTAGATACAGTGCAAATGTATTGTCGAATTTAAATTATTACTACAGACTATTTACATAATAGAGAAAGTAAAAAAAAGAGATAGACCTACAGGAAAGGTTGCACAGTTGGATAGAAAAACCATAGCTGCTTATAAAACCACATATTTTTTTTGGACCCTAAAAGCGTCGAAGATGTTCGAGATTTTTTGTTTTAAGTTTATTTTTTGAAATATTTTTATTTGAAGACTGGTTCAATCAATTTCAATGTATAACATCTTATTTTATTTGTATTTTCACATACTATAAAAAGCTTTTAATTTAAATTATTCGATATTTTATAATTTTAAATTTGTTTAAAGTTCCTTATTTATACTATATTCGATGAACTGTATATATCTTTATGTATGCTATAATATAGAAATGAATGAAATACGTTTATTATTATGCATTTTGCATGATAGTTATATCCTGGCTAAAAGCATATAGAAAGGAGGGATGTTTTGTGTAAAATGCAATGTAATTAGAAAAAAGGATGTAAATGTAAAAGAATGAAATTTTATTTTTTATCTTAGTGAAAATCTATTTTATTTTACAATTATTCTTTATAAATTATTTTGATTAATAATATATTACATTTAAATAATGTGAAGGAAAATTGCTCTTTATTTATATAAATATATCTTTTTCGATCCTTCATCTACATTCAGTACCTAAATTAAAATTAGCAGTCAACGTATTATTTTAATTTTAATTTGAAAAATAAAATTAGATTTAATATAATTATATTTTTATATAGCTAATATAAATCTCGCTACTTTAACATTATGTAGTTTCAGAGGATCACTAAAAGCATGTAAGTATATTCTCGAATAATAATAAAAATGTACTTTATGGCGAATTCAACTCTTACTACCGATTTCGCGTAGAAAAAAAAGTGAAGCCTCTCTTAAAATTCGATGCGGTTGTCACTTGGTATAAGTTTTTCTATGTAATAGGGTAACTAGACCAGTGAATGAACAGATAAGGAAATTCCAGTTTTCATTCAAAATTATAATACTTAAAAATTACTATTAAAGTGAAGTATCTTTTTGAATGGAAACTATATTATTTAAATTACATAAAATTTATAAAAAGTTAATTAAAAATTATTTTAAACAATTTAAAAATAGCAAAAATCATCAAAAACTATTGAAAACCCAGTGAACGAACAACGAGTAAATGGGAAAGACCAGTGAATGAACATTAACAAAACCTCAAATTTTACCAAACCCTATCATAAGTTAATTTATTGAAAATACACTGGATGAATG
>UELV01085876.1:7979-19913 GCA_900490015.1 Megastigmus stigmatizans | reverse complement strand
GGGAAGATGCTGGGAGAACAAGACATAGTTGATTCTGCTCGAGTCTACTGCTTCAAGTATTCTTGAACGGTCGTCCTATGTGACTCTCTCTCTCTCTCTCTCTCTCTCTCTCTCTCTCTCTCTCTCTCTCTCTCTCTCTCTCTCTCCATCGGGAGGCTCGTCAGTTTGTTTTGGATGGAATTCAACTGATACGGCTGATATAACCTAGAATTTCAGCTGATATTGCCTAATTCACGTGATTTTCATTGTGACAAAACTTTGTTCTTAGCGTCTTGGTACTGCGACAATAGGCTGCTCGCGAGTTTCTGACAATGACAGTTATTTATAGAAAAATAAGAAGTTAGAAGAAACGAAAACAAACGTGACGTGTGCAGACCTTACTGTAGTAACACATTAGACAGGGCGCGCTCAGTTCGGGTCATGGATTCTCATGTGGCATTTGATTAAAATCCGTGACCCAGAAGTGAGACATCCTGCTAGTCAGCACAAGTAACAGTTCAAACAATGACAATTGAAAACTAGATCATCTAACAATAGCTATAGATAATCTAATAACCTACATGGCTTCCTCCAATCTTGCAATTATTAACGCAGTATTTATTTTCTAAATATTATTCCCATGTCTTAATAGAAATCCACTAAAATCACAAAAAAAAAAATGTTTGCACAGAAACCATAAAGCAACGGAGAACGGTACGGTCGCGTATTTTACACTGGGCGAGGGCTGGCACAACTATCACCATTCCTTCCCCTGGGACTACAAGGCCGCGGAGTTGCCTAGCTACGGTCTCAATCCGAGTACTGCTTTCATCGAGACGATGGCGCGACTCGGTCTCGCCTACGACCTCAAGACACCCAGCAAGGAACTGATCAAGAATGTGAGCCTTAACAAGGGCGACGGCACCGTCAGCCGCTGGGGCACGGATCATCATCAGCAGTCAGGATCCAAAGGACTTTAAATGGTTCTGGCAATGGTTTCTGGACTGACTTCGTGCAACTCTACGTGTCGACTTTTTTGAATAAGTTCAAAAGTAGTATCGGGCTTATGTCGTGTTAAGCTGTGATTTTGTATCGACAAGTTGAAAAGAAAAGATTATATGACCTGTTTTTCTTCTATTTCTTGACAAAAATAAGTAGCGCGAAGTAAATGCTCATCTTTTTTTGCAGACACGTAAGACTAAATTAAAACAAAGAATTGCTCATAGTATTAAGAATTTCTTTTTATTCATTATATAGTGCGTATACCGCTATATTATATTGTTATAAACAATGATGCAATTCTGGAATTTATTTTTTCAATGGATTATGCGTTAACTATGTTTCTATTATCGCGTTATATTGACGTCAATAAATGAGCGGGCTCAAAGTTGCGGATAGTACTTTATTTATAGAACACGGGATTAATGGATATACCATCTACAAATACGTTTATAATAATTGAAATCGTTATAATGTGATGTTATGCATTCTCACGTTACCAAAAAACTTCAAGTTCTGTTGTCTTGGTTAATTGTGTTCTCGCGTCGGAATCTACTAATGATGCCTCAAACGAGAATTATCTTGAAAGAGGTAATATTATATATAAGTTTAAGGATGTATATGATAAGCTAGCTTAATAATTAAGCCATATTTAATGAGTCATTCCTTGGGGAAGTTTTTCCTCTCTTGGGGAAGATTGTGTAAAAAACTTTGTAATATACCAAATCAATTATTGCACAATAAACCATTAGTTTGTAACTAAAGAAAAGCATTATTCTTTATACCCCATTTTAAAAGAACGTAGTCAGAACACTTTAAGAAAATTGATTCACACATGATTTACTTCCCATATAGCTCTAAGCACGATGAGCTGTCAGCATCTCAAATTCTCATCCACTTACGAAATCTCTTTTTAGCCTTCACCTTTCATCAAACATTTAAAATGTGCTACACGCAGGGCGACCAGCTGGGGATCCACAAGTTATTACTCGCAACAGTTCCCACGAGTATATCACATAATCCTCTCCCGAAAGATTTTAACGACAGCTTCTTTTTAATTTTAATCAACCTACGCTGCGCCAACGCATACCCGAGAAACTGTTCCTGAAGTCAAGGACGGAAACTATCACCCAAGCCAGGAACTTTTCTGCATTCAACATTGTTTTTTCTCTCCCCCACCTACCATCGACCCCTTAAATGGAAAGTCAAACCTTAAAAGCGTTTTAATTACGCGGCCACTGGCCAACACACGAAACTTTTAATAAGAAACGACTCGCGCTCTCGCGGTTTATAAACCCTCCATTAACTTTTCGTAAGTAAGAGAGGATAGAGAGGAGAGAGAAAGAGAGAGGGAGAGAGAGAGAGAGAGAGAGAAGGTAAGTAAAGTAAAAGTCACGAGCTCCCGAACTTTACTTATTTTACCCCCACTTTTTTTCTCTCTCTTCCTCCTTAGCTCCATCCACCCTCATCCCTCTTCCGTACCTGTATTCACTCTTAGAGACTTAGAGGGAAGCGTTACTCGGGGAAGCCGCTAGTTTATCCGGGCACGAGTAAAGGAAGATGCGAGTGAGAGAGAGAGAGAGAGAGAGAGAGAGAGAGAGAGAGAGAGAGCGGATGGCCGAGTGCAGCGCACAAAAAATCGAAGTAATACGATGGGTAAAAGGAGAACAGGCGCAACGGAAGCAGAGGAAAGCGATTCCTGGGCTTGCGCAGCGGGAGATTGAATAAAGAAATCGCCGCTTCAGGATTTCTGGCGGAGCGCGCGCGAGATAAAGAGTAATCGCGGAGACCGATATCTAAGGCACGGTCTGACTCTCCCGCGAGGCGAGAAAAATAGAGACGAAATACCGGGGGAGGATTAAAGATCCAGAGATATATATAGACTTGCGAGAGCGAAAGGACGATTAATATTACGGTGGATATATATGTGACGTCATCCGGGGAGAAATGTGTATAAGGAGTCGAACGCGTGTAAGTGTATCTGTTGGAGTAATCGATGAGAAGATTGGATGTTTCGGAGGGGGGGGGGAGAGCAAGATTGATTTGGGAGTTTGCGAAATTGTTTATGAGAGTTGGACGAGCATTGGTGGTCATTAAATGTGGATATTTGTACCGGGGGTTGATTTTATTGATTATCGAATGACAATATCCAGTAAGGCTGATTTATTGAATAAATTGTAACAACATAATTAATACCAATTCTACTTTGGACATCGCTATATTATTTTTTCATTTGCAGCTTTACACCATTAAGGTAGCTCTAGGGTTAATCCGACTTTCTAAGACATAAAAAATAATTACGCAGAAATATTCAGGAGGCTTTACTGAATATATTTTATAAATTTTGAGGCGAGTTATCGTGTAAAAATTAAAAATATTGTAAATTAAAGTTGAGGTATTTAACATTAGCCCTTAAGAGATAGGCACTCTGAGAGACAGGAAGTGAAAGATTTTTTTATAGATAGCGGTGTATGCCATTATTGAAAAACTAGTTTTTAATAGATTGATATCTCAGCTTTTCAAAAATATAAAAGTTATTATAGGTTATCGTGTAAAATTAAAGGATATTTATTAACAAAGCAAGCAAAATCTTGTTCTCACGGTTATTTTAGGAAGTGATAGAAATTTGGTAACATCGCATCATTCGTCATACAATTGGCGCGAAAGGATACTCGTTGTCCAGTGTTGCCACATTTTCATGTTATGATGAAACCAAAGTGTAATAAACAGAGAATTGTTTTCAATAATGTTTTATTTTAATAAAATAATAAAGAATAGGGTATTAAACCTAAATGAAAAATGAAGAAAAAATTTTTGAAACACTTTTAACACGCTTGTAACGTATTTAAAACAATTTTTCGTTTCATCTCTCAGTAGACTAGAGAGTACCCATAGAGCTACATTAAATACACATCTGTTGAAAAACGGGTTATTCATTCAATTTTTTTTGTTCAAATAAACAGTTGTACGACTGTATGAAACATTATACATTCCATTGTTTTAATCCACTATATTCTGCTACGCTTATCAGTTTTGTAGATGTTAAGTAATTTTAAATATAAATCGAGGCCAGTTTACAGAGGGCACCCGGTAAAGCGCCAGAATCAACAAAGTCTAAAGATAGGAGAGATCGCGGTGCCGGCAACCGTGAGAGCAAACAACTGCGCGCGGGCAAACAAAAAAAAATTGAAAATACTTCCGCTACATTTATTCCGGATGTTCAAAACCATAAAGTATAAGCTCTCCTAGTGCATAATCTCGTGAAAACAGTCCGCGCGCGCGCGCCACGGTCAAATGTATACGCAAAAACATGGAAATTTTTCCCGATAGTTTACATTGGTCGCTCGATGCTAATTCTGAAAACAAACTCCTTTTGCTTCGACGACCGCAAAGGTATAGGACTCAAAACGTCGCTCCGCGGAATCGCGCGAATTCCTGTTGGACGCGCCTCTGCAAATAGTGAACCCGCGACGCCAAACTTATCGATGCTACGTTACGTTCCGCGTTTTAATTGTGAAACAACGACTTCGTTCTTATAATAATATTGTAAAAATCCAGTATGAAAATTTGAATTAATGCGAACAAATATCATACGGATATTCTGTTGCAAATATATTTGTGTATGCGACTGCTATTTACTGTTGTAATGATAAAAAAAACATGGAGTTATGTGAAAGTATGTAGTTATGCGAATCTCGGATGCGAGTTTAAACAATTTATATGGTAAACTATAACTCGAATATGTAATCGCTTTAACTTCATGTGATTTCTAGCATCATTCGAGCGATACTTTCATAATAAAATGGTGTTCACTAAACGACAGTGATTACTGCACCGTTCAATATGTAATTATTTTAATTATAGTAGATTGAGTACTACATACTGCTAAATGTATAATTATCATAATTATATTTGCATAACATTACTGTCAAGCACAAAATAAGGAAAGAATCATTCCGGAAATGATGATTAAGCCGGCATACGTGTATTGAAACGGTCTTCCATAAAACGTTATTTATAGAGATCGCGACCCCCGCAAGAAAAAAAGAATGAAGATGAGACTCGAGCAACATATCCGAAAAGTTAGCTCATGAAATTTCTGTAAAATTTTCGCGGAATGTATTATATACACAGAGAGGTAGGGGGTGAGCGAGCGAGCGGCGAAGTAAAGTCTTCGATTCTCTTTCCTCCTACGTGTTCCCGAGTTCCTTTACGACGGATGCGAGTTTTCCCGAGGCACAACAGCTCACCGACGACCAACGACGACGACGACGACGACGCGCTTTTTTCTGATAAGAAAGGAAAACTCGGTAAAAAAGACGGACGAGCCAAGAGAGAAAGAGAGAGTGAGTGAGAGGAGGGGGCATACTTCGCGGCGGTCCTGCGACCAACCGGGAAAAAGATAAATAACCTCGGCAAGTTTAACGAATCTCTCGGTCGGATGCTCGTAACAATGAGGGGTGGTATACACTCGGGAGGAAAAAATTTCGACAGCGAAAAACTCTGGGCTTTCTCTCTCTCTCTCTCTCTCTCTCTCTCTCTACATCTCATTCTTTTTTACGAGTCAATTTCGCATAAAAAAAATACGCAGCCGCGAAGGCAAATTTCATTCGCTTTTATTTCTAAGATTGAGGAGATTTATTTTTGGTTTAGTATAAGGTATCGATCTTACGCGCCGACTAGTGGATCAACGCGGCTCCCGGCAAAGTTCGCGATATCACCGTTAATTTTTCTTTTACGAAAAACCTTCATTCTTTGACGAAAAACTCTATTCACTGTAAATCCAAGTATGTAAAAGTACACGTTTGTGTCACAGTTTAACATGAATAACACACATCCAAGTGTACAAAATCTATTGCAGAAACATGTGGCTTGGATTTGCCGTGTTGGTTTATTGATATGTAATTATTTCGATAAAACTATATGCACATCTGCATTCAACGTCAAAATTTGCTTTAAATTTGATCAATCGAGAACAAAACGAATGAGTAAATTAGTCGGCAAAGACACGCAGAACGCTCAGATTAGTTATCTTCAACGATACTCGAAAATCATTTAGTCGGGCGTGGATCGAATTTGTGTACACAAGGTTTGAAAGTACGCGAGGGAGAGAGGAAGAGAGAGAAAGAGAGGGAATTGACGCGAGCGAGCAGAGCGTCGATCTCGTTCGGCTAAAAGCTTTACACGCCATTTCATTCGCGTCCACTGTTCAAATACTCTACTACTCTCGCGCTCATCGACGCGACTACGACTATTTTGCATCGGCGACGCGTCGAGTTCCTACACATACACATATAACGCGATGTATGCGCCAGGCGGACAAAAAAAAAATGGGCGCCGATTGCTTTTCATGCGTGGGGATATTAATAATGGATGCTTCGGGGAAAATATAAAAGCCGTCGTTCCTGCCGGGCTCTTTTTAATTCGTCGCTCGACGTATATATTAAAAAAAATTGGTCCATCCGGATGATAACGAATAGAGCCATTGTTCTTTATCGAATGATATGCGGAGACGCGTTATTAGTTGCAAGTGTGGTCTATAACAATGGTAACGAGTGTAGTATATTAAACGAGGATTTGATTAATATAAAATTTCTGATAGAAAACGTTGTAGAAAATCAATGTCCGTTTGTTGACAGTTTTTGTTTTGTTGCATTAATAACCCCTCGTCCGCAATAAACTTGCGCGAAGCTTTTACAAAAAGAAAAAGACCGAGCTCAAAGTCAAAGCGCGCAGCAGTTACACTTTTACAATGCAACGTTGCCGTGCACTTCCGCTAGATAAAGAATACTTCCTTACAATCAGGACACATAAATATATATCCTGCGTATAAAATACAGCCATAAAAGCATTTTGCATTCTACGAAGCCATAAATCTTCCTATCTATACACTTCGAAACGCGATATATCCGCGAGAGCGCAAACGTCTATCTCGTTATACACATATATAAAATGCTGTGCCAGCCAGGGATACAAAGCGCTGCATTTTTCCCTCTCTCCGCCTTCCACAATTACTCGCATTAAAAGAGAAAGGGACGAGAGAGAGAGGGGAGAGAGAGAGAGAGAAAGAACTGTAGTAGGAAAAAGTCAAAAGCGCGCGTGTGTGTGCGCGCGCGTGCAGTTGAGAGTCGACCAGCGTCGTTATCTAAGAGACGTTTACTGCCGGCACATAAAAGTATACGCGCGCACGTGTGTGTGTGCGTTTGTAGTCGAGGAAAACGGAGATGCGCGCGGATATGACGATTTCGCCTCCCGCCACTTCGCCGTCAATGCATCTGTCAAGAATTCGAGGGCCAGAGCTTTTCCCTACACGCGACTCCCAGCTATATGGAAATTGCGCGATGAGCCGAGCGTTAAACAAGTGCCGACGCTATACGACCGTTTTCTTTTCCGATCCATACGGCGCGCGGTTCGAGGGCCAGGGATGGCGAGCACCGCGTCCGAGATCTACTTGAATTCGGAATATCGTGATTCGAGTGCGCGTGCATCGCAGCTCCAACGTATTGACGAGTCGACGATTGACGCCCCTGCGATCGCGATGAGTGAGGCTTAGGGATTCCATGGGGCGGCGAGTATTCGATATTTTAAAAAGCTCGAGTGATAAAACTTTATGATGATTTCAAATCAATTAAATAAGAACGTCTAATATTTTCTTTTCAATTAAAAAATTATTCTCGAGTCAGGTGAAAATTTATCATTTCATTTCACCGACGGCCCAACAGTTTCAAGAGCTGTACAGTTTAATTATTCTCGTAAGAAACTAGTAACTAAAAAGGATGAGCTTTATTTAACGAGTATAGTCGAAGGCAGGCTCGCTACGTCGGACGCTGGATAAAGCAGAAGCCTGGAAAATTGATTTATCATTTTCATTTATTTTCCATTCTCCATCTGGCGCTCGCTGCATTGCGCGCAAAGGCAAAGACGTACAAGGATGAGCCCCTGAGGCGTAGTATAAAAAAATAAGGGGTGAAGGAGAGAGCGAAAAATTCTTTCCACTCGTAACTTTGAGGAATTCCAACATACGGATACTCGAGATTTATCACGGGCCCTTGAAAGTATATACATTCTCTTTCATATTCTAAATATATATCTCACGCCGCCTATTGTAATGCATTTCGAGAGTTTAATCTGTCGTCGATAAACTTTTTTGCTGTTTTCGCAATCTTTTCTGAACCCAAGCGTAAATGCACACAAAGATCTTTTAGCTTTGAAGATTCAGTATTCTGCATATTACCAAACACTATAATTCTTTTAGATTTGTTAAACAAGGAGGACAGCTTTTTATTTTCTCGATATAATTAATTATTATGGAAGGATCGTGTTATTGCATGTAAAGGGGCAATTTTTAAATATTTTAGTGTCCCTTGTTTGTTATTTCATTTTAGACGAGGGGAAGGAGGAGGGGGGAAGTATCGAACATTTTTCGTTGAAATTCATATTTTTATAAGCCATAAAATCCCGGCCGTAAAAGAAAGCGACGTTCACCTCAGATATCGTGATTGTTTTTAAAGCAGCATTTTGAAATACACCCTCGCGTCATCGCTTTTTCTCGAAGAATCGAGGCAAGTAAATTTCAAATAAAACTTCAATCACCTACGAGTACTTTTACAAATCGATTGTTTAGATTTTTATATTTCTCGCCATGTGATTCGCAATGTAATAAGCGCACGAAACAATGTTGTGTATACGAGACAAAATGTGAAAATGCAGAAGTGGCGCGGGAGCTGGCGAATAAAATTGGCGGTTCATCGCATGACGAGCCGCTGAATCTCGCCATCGCCACTCGCGACGAAATATCCATAAAACATTTCTTCGTGCAAAATTTCGAAAGCCTCATGCCTCGCGATACCGACGCTCGTTTATTATATGTGTATTGCTTTCTTGGGATCTTTGAGTGGGCCCACGTTGTGCCGATGGCATTTATTTGGACATTATTACGTTATTTATACATTTTAGGTCTAGACTGTTAATGTGCTTTATTTTTAAAATTATAATATGCTAAAGCTTTCTCGATTTTTGATTTTGATTGTTTTGGAAAAAAAATATACCTGATACCTGAAAGATAACAGATTTGTTTTTTATTGTAATTTTTTTATTACAATAGTTAAATAAAAATACAAAAAATACAGCATTCCATGATATCCTTTTTCCATTGTGCTACAGAAACACCGCATCTCGAATGTTTTATTATAATTAAGCAAAAAAAGCTTAACGCTAAATTACGGATTCCGTTCACATTGTCAAAACGCATCGAAAATGTAAAGCCGATCGAGGATTCATGCATAAATTCAAAACGCGTCGCGCGTTTCGGTAGCGGGTAAAGCGAAAAAAAGAAAAAGAAAAATGAAGAAGAAGCAGACGAGATATAATAGAACAGCGTATATATAGCCGAAGCCATGCAAAAGCATCGAAATTTACAATTTAAAAGTGTCGCGCTTTAAACGACTGCAGGAGAGACAGAGAGGAAAGTAAAGAGAAACGAAGCCGTGGATTAAAGCGTGGATTATCGCACTTGAAGTGCCAGTCTATGATAAGAGGGGACGAGGAAAGAAGAAGAAGAAGGGCGGACTCGAGCTTGCACCTTTAATTTGTTAATCCTTAAAGCGGGAGCGCACTTCGCTTCGAGAAACATCCGCTCCGCACCCGCTCTTTATCTCTCCTGACTCCCTCCTCACTTATCTCTTCTTTTCTCCTCCTACGGGTACGACTGCTTTTATTTCGCGGAATCTGTGTCGCCCTGCTTCCGTATGCGCGTATATATTGTACACACACACACACACGCCCACCTTAGCTGATAGAAAATGTTGTTTGTGCGATGTTTGTGATATTGGGCTTTGCGACTTGGCAGCTGGTTAAATTACTATAAAGGAGACCGAATTAAATATAAGACATGATGTATCGATGAACAGTATAACAAATGACATGCTGCTTATTTAAGAAAACGCATTTAATCCAATGCATTTTGACTTATTCCATTTGCCTTACGCCTACTTTCATCCCAATAATTCTTAGGCAAACCACTAAAATCTGCCAAATCCTGCACATTATCCAATTATCGTTCCATTTACATAATCTCGCGCTGATCTGTAGATTACCGCATAACCCACACTTTTTCATCGATTCATAATCTGCTCCCAAAGCACCTATACCAATATCCAGGCATCTCTTTCACCTCTGATTTCTGTATAACTCAATGAAACGGCCAAACATCTGCCCTCCCTCTTCAAATCTACCGTCATATATTTGTCGGCCTGCAGTGCAAACTCCCCGAGATATAGAGAGAGAGAAACCACTGAGCATACACAGTCACAGCAGCTGAGAGAGAGAGAGAGAGAGAGAGAGAGAGAGAGAGAGAGAGAGAGAAAGCGTAGCAGCTGAGCGCCGTTTACCGTCCAACGGCTAAGCCGCAGGTTGCGCAACTAACGCTAATGCGATTACCCCTCAGTCCTCCTAGGCGTTGTCGCGGTCGCTGTGCTATCAAGTCACGACGACGCTGCTGCTGCTGCTGCTGCTACTGCAGTGACCGAGAGAGGGGAAGATAGTTGGAGCTGTTCTAGCTTCCGCGCACCTTAGCAGCTCTTCGACCTTATAGCCTTCGCCTTCGCCGGCGTATAATCGTTCTAATATACGGACGACGCGCGGATGGGATCTGCATTAAGCCCCGGGTATAGGCTCGAATATTGCGCTGCGGCTAGACACACTCACACACACGCACACACACTCTCTCTCTCTCTCTATTTCTGCTGCAATATGTATATGCCTGTGTATGCGAGATCCGAGAAAAGGGAGGGACGATGCTTGGATTCCGATAAGGTATTCCCTCAGAGTGCATTATACGCTTGATTCACGGTATATGGTGTCGCCTACTTGTGCAGCTTTCAATAATGCATTTTTTTTTCATAATCAAATTTGAAATAGTTTTTTTCTTTAATGACAATAATACATTGGATTACGGGGACCAGTCGGTTCCTTTATTATCTCGTAAAACTTATATGGGGTCTAATAAATTTTGTTTTTAACGAGACCATAGATCCAATTATAATGCAAGCTGATACTTCAGTTTTCAATTTCAGAAATGACTAATTATAATTCATAATTAATATATATCGACATTTTATTTGGAAAGAAGTTGCTGATATTCTTTGTTTTTTCTTGTACCAGAATCATAATTTTTGAAAAAAATCTTAAAAGATGTAGTCGTTCGTGAGGCCATGGAATATGTACACAACAAAATGTTAAGTGTCAATTATATTATTTCAGATTGTTGTTACACGCGCTCTTACAATTAAACCAACTTTTCTTTATTTTTTCGCGTCTATTCGCAATTTCATCTTCGCTTAATTACAAAGTTAATACTGACATTTGCTTTCTATTAACGTCTATAATCAAAAAGTGACAAGTGCACACTCGAATTTGTGCACGGTATACACAAAGCTTCATTTTCAAAGTTTTAGTCGCTGCTTTTGACCTACTGATTTGAAGCAGTCTTCATTATACTCCGAACGTAACTCTCAAGTAGAATAGCGCAGTGTATAGTCAGACGCAGCTTTATCACATCCTGCACACTACTGCAGAGTATTAATCTTATTTTTCCTTCAAGAAGCCATGCTTTGTAATTACCCGCATAAGCCGTCTATTCATATACAAAGAAAACCGTTCAATTATGTTCCTGTAAATTAAGGATATTTAGAAAAGTATATACAAATATTATAAAATTAATTATTATTTTACACAATAAAATAGGTAAAGTATGGACGTAGCTACTCGCAATTAGCTACAATAGCTGATCAAACGAGTCCAAAGAATCAATAGACAGCCATTAGGTCGGCAAACAAACGAGCTGAAAAAGAGAGACAGCGCCGAAGTAGTAGGAAAGAGGTATCGCCAAAGCGGCTCTTAAAACGTGGAGGCTATACGTACGAAAATAAAAGCAATAAAGTCGGCTGGACAGGGGGG
>UELV01085872.1:8948-39813 GCA_900490015.1 Megastigmus stigmatizans | reverse complement strand
AATATACTTTTAGAATATTATGTGAAAATTTTACTAATTATTATAATTTTTTTGTTTTAGGTGAATGAATATAAAAAAATTTATAGTGTATACCCCCCTTAAGTCAAATATATATTAAAAAAATGTTATTAAATTTAGATACTTATACTATTTGTTACATTTCAGAATATACAATTCACCGTTATTCATTTGAGTGTGTGTGCAAGCACGAGTATATTTTATATTATTAATTTTAATTTTAATTTTAGCTTTAATTATTCATATACCAGGCCTATCTACAGGTGATACTCACATATAGTAATATAAAATTTTACTGTTGTCAATTTTTTACTGGTTCAATACATAAATAAAATAAATAAAAATTACATTACGTTGAGGTGCACACATATATAAACTTATCAATTAACGTTTTTCTAACAAATCCATGGAAACGCATGCACTACACAATCAAATGTTCGCAAGTTTAAAAGCAAAAAGTAAAGTAACACACACATATAGGATCACGGGTAACTCGCCTAATTACAAAATTACCGAGCGCGCGGAAAAAACATCTGCAGATGCTCGCAATCTGCAAATGTGTAACACCGAGGCGAAAAGGACGAGCTGCGCAGAATTGCTCCGCAGTCCTATTTTTATATTCGTAATATAACACTTTCTTCCTCTATCTCACCCGAACAATATAATATTCGCAGTCACGTGCACGTTTATTTTTTCCCCCCTGCGCTGGCGAAACGCACGCCCCCGATATCACGATATATATATACCCGCTGCGAGCGCGAGGATGATGTATTGTTCGCACTTATATTGTTACGCACCTGCGATGAGCGATAGCCGTTTATATCGTGATATTTGTGTGGATAAGAAGTAGTGCGCCACCGCGACCGCTGCCGTCGCTGTCGTGTATTTTAGATGCGGAGAATCTTTTTTTCCCGCGGCTTGGTATACGTTGAGTGCGGCGCGTTTAATGTTGTATATATATGAGTGCGAGGGAGAGTGGGTAATTCGATAGCTAGCCTCCTTTTTTTTCGAGTTCATTTGCCGGGCCGCTGATTTGGTATCGATTTTGTCATGTATAAGAAGGCATTCTTGGTGAGCGAAAATGTTTTTTTTTTCTTTGGGACGATTTACTTCTTTTTTCTTTTCTTTCATCCTGTCGGATCGTTGAATATTTTTGAAGAAATAATACTGTATACTTATACTGTGTATTGAATGGTTTGTAAAAAAATGCTCGGTATTACGACTAACGATATTTTTATACAACACTAAAGTACGGAAAGTTGGTCAACTTTTTATATTCAAATTTTTATGATTTTATTCTTTTCAGCACAGGTAAAAGTGACTAAAGAGATTATGCAAATCATTTTTTCATTAACTTGAACGTCTGGCGTTTCCAAAGTAGTTATGTAGTTTTAAGTGTGTATAATGTTATTTTACCTCCGTTTTTACCCCCGTTTTTAAAGTTACAAATGCTGAAACATAATAATTAACCGCAGTCGCTTGGATAATAATAATTAAAAATTACAGTTTTCAACTTGTTCATGCTTTGCCGATCTATAATATCTCATTTAGTAATTGTGTTAATTAAGTTTCCATTATCCTATAATACGATATTTTGGAAGGAAATAGATAACGCAAATTAATTCATTCATAACCATATCCAGTTTCACACAATTATCACATAAACGAATCTTTGTTCAGTTACGAAATGTCGACGCTTATATTAGAAATCGTACAAGTAATATCGCGCCACAGATAGTTCTGGAATTCTGTACAAGAATAGACAAAAAGAATAAAAAAAAGAAGAGTCGATCACGCGCTACCAAAGTGAACGGATCGAATTCCAAACGCTCTTCGTTTTCCGATAGGCCCCTTCATTTCTCGCCAAAACTAAAAGGCACATACATACATTTTTAACAAAGACTAACGTTGCCATCCATCCATGTATTTTCGAGGGTGTACAGGATCGAGGCAAAAAAAGCAAGGCGCACGTAATACAAAAGCGCCGACGTGTGCAAATATATACCTACATCCAGCCCTCGTTTCTCTTTTTTTCTTCCGCTCCCTCTCCCTCACATGCACGCGGAGGCAATTTCATCGACATCATCGGAATTGCTAATGTTCGCGCGTCCAGAGCGGATAGTTTTATTCTTTTATTTCATCTTGATATCGCGGCCTCATACACAAAAGGCCTGCATACTAGGCAACGCGTTTGAACGGGTGCATGTCTCGCACAGTCACAAAGAGCCCCGGAAAAAAGGTGGCCGAGCTGACGTGGAAAAGAACAAAGGAATAAAGAAGAAGAAGAAGAAGAAGAAAGTGTCAATGTGATTCCGGCTTTGAATCTTGGGCACTTTCGTCGAACTTTAACTGCTATAGGAGGCATTAAGGCAACTTTCTGCGTATAGAGTGCGTGGGCGGAGCGGGAAACGAGAATGATCAACGCATGTGTTTCGCTCGTTTCCATTCTGAAAGCGGAAATGAGCGGGGCGAAGAGGCCGAGATCCCCTTTTTTTCTCGCCGTCTTTCCGATCCAATGCGGACGATGTTTGCGGCGGTACTCGATCTCCTTCTCTCTCTCTCTCTCTCTCTCTCTCGCTCGCCTTTTCTTTTTTCAGCTCTTTTTCTGCCTTCCGTGCTATGTTACGCTGCCTGTTAATGTAATTTGTCTTGGGAGAAAATTCGTAAGTTGTACTTTCTGTGTCTCGGCAAAAAGTCTAATTTACTTGGCTACCGGACAAGTTTTAGGTGCATATTTATATCGTATGAAATTGTCGAGATGAAAAGAAAGGAACAAATGTACTTATTGATTTTTATAATTTTTGGGTCATTGTATTTGTACATATTAACACACTTCAATCGATAAGGAATGGTTTATCAAAATTATAAATTCTGGTTGTTCGGTAAAATGAATGACAACGTTTTCTGCTATAATAGTCTGCATTTATGCTAAATACATATGCAGTATACAGCTTTAACTGGATGAAACATTTCCTGCATTTCAGCTAATGAATTAATATAAAAAATTATAATAGGATCAATGATTTCATACTATAATAGGATAATAAGTTTCAATCCATTTCCCAATAAACTTATACACTAAGTATCTATTAATAATTAATTATTCCGCGATGGATATTCGAATTAAAAAATTAAACAATATTAATAGGTAATTATTTCGACGATTACACTCGCTGTTCGACGTACAAGTTGCTCTTATATTTATTTTTATTTTTTGAAGTTTGTATACAACATAATAAGCTACAAAAAAGCTTAAAAAGGGAAAAATAATATCTACACGAGGTTTGACACGATCACTCAATATTTTCATACCCCGATCTTAGCGGGTTAAAATACAATTATATTTCATTAATTTTCTAAATTTAAATAATAATTATATGTAAAATCTTTAAAATTCATCACCTTTTATCGTCATAATAAGATGAATAAAAAGTTACGAGAGTAGACATGAAAGTTTATCATGGATACGTCTTATAAATCTCAAACATAAACGTACCCATCCTTTTTACTCCGGGAAGCAGATTTACAAAACTGGCACGAGTTCAATTTTCCATTGACTCGCTGCTATTATGTAAGCAAAACGCCACAAGCTTCCCTTAACTTCTTCGCGCTCTGTATAAAGGAATTCCGTATAACTCTGGAAACTCGCGAAAAAGCGTGCGTTCGACCTTATTTACTGTCTAGCCGATATAATACGTTCTCGTTGTTGCGAGCCGAGTAATAGAAAAGAAGCCTTTTTCGCGTGAAAGTTATCTGATGGAGGTTGAAATTGCACGCTTCCTTCGGCCAAGAGTTTCAGCTCTCTGAGTGGAAAGTTGCCCCTTTTTGCCGTAATACAATTAATTAATACTAGAGTGATTTTTAGATAATACGTTATATAAAAAAATACAAGTTCGTCTAATGAATTTCATGCGTGCAAGGGAATGGGAGAACATTTAATTTCCTCGAGCCAATTGTCTCGTATGAATAGTATTTAAATTCTTTTCGATCTTATTTAAAGAAGATCGTTTTTAAGCACTGTAAATTTAAGGTTTGCGTGAATCTGATTTCACTAGCTAATAAAGTGAGGTACTTTTACTTACCCGGGGATGATAAAAATCTATTTCGCGCTTTAATTTTAATTAAACTTATATAGGACACTTCCTCGCCAATTAATTCGTTTATTCCTAAAGGATTTAACATTCAGTACCTTATTTAGTATTAGTATATATAGCAACAGATTTAATGAAGCATAATGAAATAAATAATCAAACCGATGTAATCATAATTTAATAATCTAATCATAATTTTAATATCCATATGTGACAATAATAAATATAAATTTTAATAATTATTATTTATAAACAATTTTTTCTTTAAGGACTTGTAACAAAGCGGCTTTAGGTTCTTCGGTACAAACGGTTCGTAGGCCGTCACACTTATATAGGAATAGCTATTTTTGATATTTGAATTTCTTGAAAATATTTCGGAATAGTGTTCTAGTTGGATCGCTTGGTACTTTTGTGATCTAGTCCCATCCTTCTAATGGTTTGAGCTATCTGGTTAGAGTAACCCCTACAGTATCGCTTGTTTATGTGTGATGAGCTCCGCCACTGACTTTGCGATATGTTCGTGTCAGCTCAGCAAATTAATTATTGTATACTTACGTCTTGAGCAGGAATCAAGAGAAGGTAATAATCAAGTGAGATATTGCACGTACAAGGCTCGTATAGATATTCTCTCATTAAAAAGTGTCTAGCTAAAGTTACTCTCCGATTTGACAATGAGTTTTCATCAAACTAAATTATAACACTCACGTTTTCCCATGCTTGTGGGAGAAAAAATGAATATTCCAAAATCCTGCCTGATAGGATAAAGCATTTCAACGTACACTCTGTCAAATCGGTGAACTGCTGCTATACGTAAATTTCGTATTTGTATTAAGCCACTTGACTATCAACTTCTCTTGAAACTTACGTTTTTCATGATGGATTTTTGATATCGTAAATGAATAATTTGTTAAGAAACTCATAATATGAAATAACGAATAGATAGATATTCTTGAATCGTAACGATCAGAGTGATACGCGACGGTGTATCGAGATGTAGTAAAAATCTTTAAAGCTGACAGATCGACATACTTACTCGATCAAAAATGATACCGCTGCATCAACACGAATATAAAGCAATAGTCAGTGATGGAATTGAACAAACATGAACAAGTAATATTGTAAAGTTACTCGAAAAATCGACGGTTTGTGCACTTTTTTATAATGGTGGGAAGTGTTTCCGGTCACGCGAGAGCAAAACTCAGAGCTTCACCACCTATCAGTGTCATGTGAAATTACAGTGGTCTTTTTCTTTGTGCTTCATAATAAATACTTTTCTATTATAGATTTGTTAGTAACCTGTCATTTTGTATTATACTTTTGCTATATTTTTTTTGTATTATCTCTACCTATACTATATTTAATATTACGAACACGGTAAACTTTATGATAACTTTTTTTAACCATGTTTGACAAATAAAATTAACCTAGAATGATCATTTAAAATTATTTGAAATATATTTTTACTTTTTACCGAAATGTTCCGAAGTCATCCAATTGAGATAAGGAAAAAATCAATTACTTTTGTACCCGCTTCTATTCTTCCCTCTTTTTTTTTATTTATTTTACTTCCCTTATAATCATATCACTCATCATGTATAATATACGCTCTGCAATGGTTCTAATAAAGTAATTTATCTTTATATGATTTTTCTTGCGCTCTTAAAAATGTTTTGATTATTATCTACAAAAAAAAAGCATGTACGGGATCAAATATTATTTAGCTACAACAGCATCCAGTATAACTTATCTATTCTCTGCTACGAAATTGCTTCCCTAACTTCCAATACAAAAAAAAAGAAATACAATTTCAACATATACAAAATGCTTTTTTCTGAAATTCATGCCGTAATTTATTTTGAAGATTTTAAAAAATTTTGCTTATTTTAGTAGCACGAAATAAAAAATAAAGATTGTTTATGTCCAAATACGTTTCAAAGACCTTCCGCGTCATGCATACGAATGCATGGATCATATAAACACCTGGGAGAGAAAACGAAGGAATATCGGTTATTTTCAAAGCATCTACTTACGTTCAAGATTGTAACTCTATAAATCCGCGCGTTCACTCTCGAGTTCCACGCTGATCTTGATCCTGACGATCTTGCGTATTTGGGCGACTATGCATATATATATATATAGGTGAGCTTCTTTTGAAAGATGCTTGGAAGTTGGGAAGCAGAAAATCAAGGCTGCACTGCCTAGATTTGAAAGAGTTGATTGGTGAAAAGATAACTAGATCTGGGAGGAAAGACTGTTTAGCTAGTCTGATAGTTACAAATTAAATTATATCCACCTTACCGACGAGTTACGCTGATAATCAATCAGGTTACTTCATGCAGGTAGATTTAGCTCGCAAATTACATATTGGGTTTTTACTTTCTTGTTACCGTGATGACAAATAGTAAGATTCATTACCTTGCACAAAATTTGCAACCCAATATATAGTCAATGTTCTATTTCAGTTGATTGTTAATTCTCAATTCATAATAAGTGCCAACCACCAGTTTAATTTGACTGATTTATTTTTTATTTTATATTTTATTTTACAAATTTTTATTAATTTCGCAGTATAAATTACCTATGAAATAGTATATTACACACCTAGGAAGGAAAAGTATTCTTTTTTACTTCCCATGGTGTGTATACTATTTTTTTGCCTAGCGAGGACGAAAATGCCACTGTCTCAAACCGGCCCCGGAAGAGAAAGTGGCACTTTCGGGCCGCTAGGCAAAAAATAAAGTTTTTTATTTAATGCAGCTATAAAGATTTATTATACGTACTACAATATATGAACGATGATTGACAGGCTGTAACAGATTTTTGAACATTAGGTATTACACTAAAATGTATAATTAACTTAATTACTCTACTAGTAAATGTTATTCATCCAAACAAATGTACTTTTTCTACGTAGTTTAATAATAAAGTATATTTTTAATAATCTTACTATTCAAAGAGCGAATTATTTAAATTACAGGTGACAATTGCGAAGTAAGAAATAAATCTCAGCTTTTAGCAAGACCGACCAGAAAAGGCATTTCAAAGATCCAAAGAAGGAAAATATTCATGACGACAGAATATTAGAGAAAAATGAATTTCTCTCTTTAGGGAGATTTTATGGAAAGTTCTGAAGAAAATCTCCTTTTCAAGGAACACCAGAAAGATTAAAAATAAAAGAAATAAAACTGAATGTACCTATGTGCAAACGACGACAGCGTTTTCAGAAAGTTTTGAAAAGAAACGAAATAACGTAGTCCCTTGGTTATAAAGATATTTGTTTCTAATTATGTAAAGATATTAAGTATTCCGAATGATTCAAAACACAGAAACTAGCTATAAAAATAGCTTATCTCTGATTTTTATTATTCTTAAACATTTATAAAGATATCATATTTTATCGTAATTTTCTCTATGTCATGCAGGTAAGATTGTATAATATACAAATAAATACATTCTATTGGATAGTTTTTTGCAGAAATATTCAATTATTGAAAAAGAAATATTCTATACTGTATAGGTAGGTATATTAAATACTACTGATTAAATATTTATATATATGTATACGTTATTTGATTGTAAATAAATCTATAATAAAAACAATTCAGTGTACTTATATTTTATTTAAAAAAGACTATAAATATTTATTAATAATGTATTTAACGTAAAGAAAACATCATGATGACATGGTAGAAGATATAGGGTATAGGGTACGTGGAAGGCGTTTAATTATAATCCATATTGCATTGTTTATAACTAATGGAATCACTGCTGGCGAATTTTTTAAGGTATTTCAAGAAAAATCCTATATAATAATAAATTGTAATACTAATTTTTTATTTGAATTAACTTGTTTTTTTTTAGATATTATAATAGTTTTTTTTAAGTAAAGGGGATCTGTGGAATGTCTTCCCACCATTCCAGGTTACATTCGATAAAATACGTAGGAGTGTGAAAATATTTTATCTCTTGCTGACATTTGGGATATATATACTTTTTTAGATCAATACTGGCTAAATTAATGAAATAAATATCTTAATATTACAAGTAATTTTTTATTTATAAAAAAGAAATGAAAATTTAAGAATAATCATACATAATTAGCACTTTGAAAGTTGAATGAAAATATCTATATGGTTATTACATTTTGATTTGCATATCGTGATATAATAGTACTAAAATAAAATGTGTATTATGATGTCGCGTTATTTTCTCATAGGTCATGGTGTTTATGTAAAACGATAAACATCGAAATCAAGAAATTATTTTTACGTTTATGCCAGATTAAGACTCAATATGAACAAGCTTTTCAAGGAGCAAGAATTTAATAAATGAATTTAAAGCCTGTTAATACGCTTTATCTGTGCATAAATAACCGAAATTATATACTAAAGCAAGAAGTGAGAAACTAATTAAATGGAATTAGCTTCCTAATTGCGATCAAAACTTTAGTTCTGTGGCATTCATTATACGCTTAACACTTTCACAGCATTATGCAATTAATTTTATGCGATTAATGAAGTAATTTGCAGTCCTTTAGCTAACTACGTAAATAATTTAATTTGATTGAAATTATATTTTTAAATACTTGTTTCTAAATATATAATAAGTATTACCGATTCACCGCACTAATTCTTTTACTTTATTTCGTTTTATCTATTATCTTAATGCAGTATCTATATACTATCTATGTACAGAATAAATCTGTTTTCCGATATCGAAACTCGATATATTTATGAAAAATTATTACCATCAATATTTTATGCAAGGCCCTTAATGTACGATAGTATGAGATTCACTTGTACAAAACGCATAATATGCGCTTATATAATACTTAGAAATATGTGAAACGCCGACAATTACCATACTCCGGTTTAAATTTGAATATAAGATTCCAGGGGTCCGGCACCTTTGACAATACAGGACTTTTTTCAATGTATAGGAATAAAAACAGATATCTGCATGGTACGGTAAGCTTAGTAAATGTATCCGGTCAAGGGCTCGAACTCATTTGATGGGAGAAAGTTATGAACGGCAATGCTATTGTGAACCCGAGGCATTATATTGGGTAAACGACCAGCTGCTATACGCTCGATATTGAAGATGAATTTAACCAATTATGGGTAATAAATGCACCACAATGGGAAGGTATAGTTTTACTTTCTATTGAGTGCAACTGCAATGGATAATTTTGATTTGAATTGCAAATTAAGTTTCGTTTTAGTTTGGTTTTTGATATTATGATGAAAAATATCACGGGTGCAGAGATATTACCAAATTAAAATGAACTATGTAGTTGTAAATAATCGCATTAGTAGATGGGTTCCGAGTATAGTCAGACCTGGGTGTGTAGATATTCTGCTCATGTTTATTTTGCAACATTGTTAGAGATTGGGAAGAGATCCCCTTTTGAAAAAAACATCCTGATTTCTCGACTTACTTGACATGCGAAGCTTCTTTTAGAAAACATCTGCTCTTATTTATTTTGCTACGTTGTCAGAGATTAAGAAGAGATCCCTTTTTGAAAAAACATCCTGATTTCTCGACTTACTTAACATATGAAGTTTCTTTTAGAAAGCTCACTTAGAAAAATCGTTCTTAATTCTAAACTCAATCATTGCAATAAATTCATAAATATAAGAAGGCTATTATACTGTCTTATATTTATGACTGTACGGCGTCAATAAATCCTTCCGGCTTATGTCTTTTTAACAGAAAGCTAGATTTGGCACCAGCTTGGTTTTCCTTACGAGTCTCGACAAGAGTGTGAAGAATCACGTGTGGAATAATTCATCCCCTCATCCTCTTTCTTTGAGGGTTGCCGTTGTTATTGTGCAAGGGACAAGGCGAGTGAGAGGTAAAACGTCGTGATGTATTTCAATCTGCGGCGAGAAGTGGATGAATATATTTCCAGCTTTAAAGTTTTAGTGCCGTGTTTATACTCGGGCGAAATGGTAACATACGAGATCTGCATGAAGTAATTAGTGTTCATGTGTAAGCGTTCATTATTGCAGTTTAAGTTGGGTAGTTGTGTGTACATATATACATCGAAGTTAAGTGTATTATTGGACGGCCGACACAAGCTGATCGATGTAATAGTTAATGTGGATCTGATAATGTTATTGCATAATGGTGTTGTCTAAGTTGGGAACTTCGTGTCATATTTATATGGAGTTGCAAAATTAATCGTGATGCTGCTTTTCATCAATAAAATTTGTATACAAATAATCTTATTTGTAACAAAGGGAAAAAGGCTGTATTGATCTTCATGGAACGTAATAATATTCAAACAAATTTATTCAAAAATTTGTTTGCGACGTTTCGAGGGTTTAACAGACTACCCTTTTCTTCTGGCGGAACAAATAATGTACAGAAATATTTTTTAATTAAGCTTACAAACACTATGGTCACTCACGATTGTTTAAGATAAAAATCTCATCTATAAGACTTACAACTAATACATGGTCCAAATCTTAAACAAAACCAGACATGGAACCAATCAAAATGATATACTGAAAAAACAAATTTAACGGAATTATTCATAGAATTTAATTTATATATAAAATTTTACACATTGTTAAGCACTAAAAAGAATGAAAAAAAAATACGCGGAAAACTCACTTTCTCTTTAACCTCCACTGTTAGATCCTCGAAACGTCGAAAACAAATTTTTGAATAAATTTGTTTGAATATTATTACGTTCTACGAAGATCTATACAGCCTTTTTCCCTTTGTTATAAATTTAAAGGAACGATTAATTCAAGTATATAATAATCTTATTTGAACTATTATATATTATTATAGTTCTTATTTATGGTATATGTAAAAAACTAGAGCTGGCAGGTCTCTTTTCAATTGAAGGGTCAGAAGCAATAACGATGTCAACTTGATTGTAAAAAAATACTACAGTGTAGGGAATGAAGAGACAGTTTTTCCCGCAAAGGAATTTTTTTACTCCTTTTCGAGATAAAAGTTGAAAGCCGAATATCTTTTCAACCATTTTCAATAGCTTATAAAAATATAAATCGCCCAAGCTCACTGAAAAATAAACGAAAATTTTTTGAAAATTGGCAAGGACATGTAGAATACTCAAGCAATGGCTATAGATTAATAAAAAATGAGGAAAACCAATTATTGTTAATAATTATATTTAATTGTAAATATGTGGCGACGGTAATGACCTTTTTTTAACTTGAAATACTTTAAACAAAGAAAAAAAGAGTCGTGGGAAGCTGAAGCTACGAAAAAATTTCAGCAAAAACATCCATTCCTTCACACTTCATGAAGTTTTGCACATAGTTTCAAATCGATTAGATTAAAAATGACTAAAATAGAGCGTTTTTTAGCAAAGACGCTTGATAGCGGCAACGACCGCAACGCACAGCGAAATCCGAACCGACAGCACACAAAGTGTTCGCTGAAAATTTTATAAGAAAAACTAAAACTCGATTTCTTTTTTTATTTGCATTATACTAGGTTATTGTAATAAATCTTACATTGTTGATAAACAAGTGTATTTATACAAGAAATGTATGTATTTTATAAAGACTTATTTTTGGTGCACCAATATGTTACCAGTTAAATGTCGTCCTTTCTGTTTTTTTTTTGTATGCGTGCCCTTATTTTTCAATTATAGAACTAGAATCGCGTTTTGACTGAGCACAAAAACGTGATGAGTATTATTTTTAGACTTTTTACTTTTTTATTCTACTACAGCTCGTGTTACCTTACGAAGAGTAACGTGGGAATATTTTTAGATGCCATTTACCATTTCAGAAAAGAATTATGCAATTTTTTATAACCTTTTTTATTTAAAAAAAATACAAATAAAATTTATATCTTAACTGCTCTTTCACAGTCACGTTGAAATAGATTAACAACATTTAGGGTCAGTTGTCATAGTACAAGCTGCTTTTAATGTAAACAAACCATTAACAAGAGAGTATGCATAGTTTGCAAAGACTAAGAGGTATTTATAACCCTAAAGATGAGAAGAACATTTAAAACTGAGAAATATTAAATTTATCAACTTACTTATTGCTACGGCAATTGTCATACCTTTCCTACCTATTCATCATCTTTAATAAATACGTTTTAATTTTTTATATGTGGAATTATTAAAAGATTTATAAGAAGGAATAATAATTTTTATAGTATTTTTTACCGTAACATTTGAAACTCTATAATATTATAATTACTTTTATTTAAATTATAAGCATTACGCAGCTTTGTATTTTTATAGAAACTGTGCAGCATGCCAACCGATCTGTGCATTATTCATGTTTCCAAAACAGCTTCGATTGTCCCGAAGAAGTATCAACTTTCTCAGGTCATGTTACCGAAAATCTTAAATTTCTCATCGTCTTATAAAATCTAAAATTTCTTAATTTTCTATATTTTATTAAGTTAAAATTACAAATATATTGTATATGTTTCATTTAATTAGATATCTTGCATTGAGTTATTTAATCAACAAATACTCAATCTATTTAAATAGTTTAAAAATATTGTTTCCTTATACATTTGCATATAAATTAAATTAGCTACCCTAATTACGTGGGTAATATAATGTAAATGACTTTCTTCAAATTTCATAGTTGAAATACAATCTCTCAAACTGAAATGAAATTATAACTTTTAACAGAAATGTAATTCAACTTTGATCCGAATGCTGATAGACTTTTACAAATGAACGCGTGGATTGGAATCTTGACTTGACCACCAATATCGGCTCTTACGGCGTACATCCATTTAAATAGCCCAGACGGTATCTAGACGCAATCTAGACGTAAATGGATGGGGTTTCCTGTTCAGTTACTCATCTAATTTGCTAAATCGTTTTCCTATTGTATCCATGAATCTGATATCGCATTCTCTTTTCCTTCAGCCTCATTCTGTCTATACTTTTTAATTTGTAAAACGTGCAATCACTTCTACCTCGCACAAAATTAGATGTAATGGACCGAGGTAAACATCTAACAATTAAGGTACAAAATTATATAAAATATAATAATATGTAGTTGCATAAATTACTTGCTATGAAAAATTTTAACGTTTGAAAATGAATCAGAATAATTATGTTCAATAAGTTTTTATTTACCTATAAAAGAATAAAATTACCTGTGTGTATAGCTCTGACGACTCGAACCCCTCTTCCGTAGCCACGGCGCGCTGTTCTAAAATACACAGCGAATACAAGCGAGTGTGTAATTATTATCAATTGATGGGTTTTCGCCGTGACATTAACAATGAAATCGTAAATTAATAAATAAATGAATAAAATAAAATAATAAAATTAAGTTTTATATTTATCAGTCGCGATATGCAGTTAAAAATAAAGTAGGACAAACCAAATAAACTAACATCGAGAAACATTGATATTTATCCACGACAATCAATACATGCATGCAAGTTAAATAAGTTATATGGGACATGACAAGCTTGGTCTATATTAAGTAGATACCTTGTTATCGCTGATTTAAACTTGCTCCGCGATGGTATGTAGCAAGTCTCTAGCAGCAAAGGAGTTCCAAAAATGTACACCGTGAATCTGAAACGAGAGACCTGCCCGCGTCGGTGCGCATCAAGTGGAGCAGGAAGTTTATTTATCACGCGCCCCCTTGAAGTCAGAAGGCAGAAACTTTTTCAGCTTATATCTATATAGTGTCTGATCCCACGCAACCCCGACGTCGTCTTTTGTTACTACTATGCACACGTGGGTTTGAAGGTAACCAATAAAGAGGAGCTCTGAGACGGAATTCACGGAGCCTCTGGACACGCAGACTGTCTGGTGAATTTTGAATCCGTCTTCTTGAATCTGGACGCAACCAACCCTGGTCAGTTTTGTGGTAGGGACGGGGTGTGATTCATACCTTCTTATATTCATTATGTATCTTACCCAAGCATTATGCAGAATTTCAATTCTGTTTCTTAGCTCCTGATAGGTATATCCAGCAAGTCAATAAAGAGAGAATCTATGCGAGGGAACAGCTCGATAAGCCGGTTACGCATAGGTTATGCACAATCTAAACTATATGAGTAGAGTATATATCTACAGGACATCCGCCGAAAAGATATGCTGAATATCTTCCGGGCTGACGTGGGGATGACCAGACATGCGGGTCTTGGATTATCCTGAAACTTTCAGGAATTACATTTTAGTACTTGATTGATTGGTTAATTCCATTAGATAAAAATTCGAATCGATGAAATTAACCAATCAACTATTAGCTGATTAATTCAAACGGCACAGCAGAATGTTGGAGAAGGTTCGACAGTGGGCCAGTAGACGAGGTCGATGTTCTCGATTTGCAGCGTTAGTCCTGAATCTTGCTGAAAGACTGTCATTAAGACTCTACAGGCTTCTCTTGCCGTATAGAACTAGCATGCAACGTTTATTTTACAATCAGATTCAGAAATATAGAAAAGTGCGGTGAGTTCTAAATTATCGTTTTTAAATGGTCTAAATATGTGATTGTTTTCCAGATCGTTACTGAACTAATTAATTGATAATTTTCTTATGTTATATTTGCAATATGATAGCAGCAATTTAACCCTTCATTATAATCGCATTTCCATTTTTATTATCATTTATTTGATTAAATATCTATTTTTTATTTATTACTTTTTGTTGGTAATAAAAAAATAATATAGTAGCTAAATATTTTTTCAGTGTCCTCGCTCACTTCTTATGTTATGAGCTTTCCATATCAAGCATAGGTGAACAGTTGCAAACATTTTGGGATAATGTTGGAACACATAAAGCTCCAAAAATAGCTCGCCTGGCTCGTACAGTACCTACTTTCAATCATAATTTATGAGGTGATGAACCATTTGGTGTTGAAGTACTTGAAAATTCTATTGACAAAAATTAAGTTTGCTTTTTAATATGGATAGTTATAGTAGCTCAAGGTATCATTGAAGTACTAAAGCACTGCTCACTTATAAATTTCATTATAAGTATTGGAGATATGTCGTTTAAAATTTACAGCTGGATCTATATCCTTATTTTAAAGATATTCCTAAAGTTCAGGAAGTTTACAAAGAACATAAACATTTATAACGTTTCTTTATGATCTATTTATTGTGTATTAAATTTTTAAGTTTTTCATAGGTTCTGAAATCTACGTTATTTCAACGCTTTATCATATACCGCACATTCAAAATGCATTTCTGCTCAAGTTCTTAAATAACTATAAAAATTATAATAACTAGAATATTGAATTTTTCTGAACTTTTTACATCGCATAAGTTTAAATAGAAGTTAAAATTAATATTTATTTTTATTATTTATTAATACATAATCCTTTACCAATTGGCTTAGGGCTTCATATACATTGAAAATTAATGAGGAACTGAAAAAGTATGTTTTTGAACATTGAATCAGAATATTTTATGCATTCAGAGAATATGCAAAATTTGAATTTTAATTTCAACTTTTCTTATTGATGGCGATGATCGATAAGACTTTTCATACTGCAAATTTCTCAAATTTGAAACTTTGTGTAATTGAATTTCCTTTTTGGACATAATTTTCAACTTTAGGCAGGTGGGTTTCAATCAAAGAGTTTTAGGATCCAGTTATAAAATAACAGTATAAAATGAGCTTTTGTAGAGAAGTAAATCATTGGTCATTTTGTGACAAATACTTAAAAAAGTCTTTTGCGCACACAGCAACTTAAAACTGAAAAACGCATAAGAAAAGATATGAGGACGTATTTTAATCAACGACTCCGGTTTGAATATATGTATGCATCTATAGATATAAGAGCAGAAGAGTCGACGAAGTCAATGACTCTTTTTCCTTTATGCGTCCAAATGCAATATTTGATGACTGCTATCAAAATGTTTTTCAAATCTCTATTAAATCTATTTTATACAGTTTCTACTAAAGACTTAAGGAGAGGTCGGAGTTATGAACGTATTTTTTGATTTGATGATATCTTTTTCTATTAATGATAAAAATGAATACTTGAACTTGAGCGCCATTGTTCTCAATATAATAAATAATCCTGTGAAATTTCAAGTGGATATGATTAGTCGCTTTTGCACAAGTTTGGAACTAGTAAAGGGTGTTTATGCATTGAAAGTTAACCTCAAAATTATGGACATGCCTATTTCTACATGTAACATTTTTTATTTATAATTTTGAGTAATATCCGAAGTTAAGCGCCATAATGCTTGATATAATTAATTATTCTGTGCAAGATGAAGCTTATTTGAGTTATCGTTTTATTTTAAACTTGGAACTACAAACTATTGAGAAGCGGGTACGCTCCGACCTCCCCTTAATTTATATCTATTTTTATATTTCTTTTTTCTTCATATTGCAATGCAAAAGCAAAACAGGAGCTCCTTTCTAATTTCTGTTTCAATTAATTGAAACACTTAAATATTTCTTTATTTAAATTGCTAAATATTTATTTTAAACGACAACTTCATTCCAGTTCAAGGAATATATGAATATTAGTTTGATTTTTGATTACATCAATTAACGTCAAAACTGATAAAGATTCCTTATACACGCGTATCACGGAATAACCTGACCAGTTTCATAAATCAATGCTCAAGAATACGCATCGAATGGAAACCTTGAAAATAAGCAATATGTACCGAAAGTTCGAATTATAAAATTCGTGGTTCTACTATAAGCGACAGAAACTTTGGATACGCAAAAGAAGATTATATTGCTAATATCAGTGTTGTAAGTATCTTTATTAAGAGTGTTCGAGCAATGTGTTAATAGAGCAGTTAATTCATTTGAATATGTTCTTTAACTTTAGTAAATTTTTTGTAATCCAAGAATTTTCGAAGTACGGAAGCCATTATTAACATGTTTTAAAACATTAAATCGATAAATAGCTAAATCTTTTAGCTAAATCTGACACCAGGAGATCTCAAAAATAAAATTTTTATTACCTTTATAAAGTCACATTCCGAGGCACATTCATAGTGAGGAGCGAGTCATAACTATACATACAACTCGGGTCCATATAAAATATACGGCGCTAGTCATGACTAGAGACAACTAAACTCTCAACGTGAACGTTCTTTAAGTTTATTCTATGACGGTTATGTAGGGATCCTGTTCTATGCAATTTTGTTTCGGCATCGCATAATCGCTATTGAGCTAAAACAAATTGTTTACATAAAATCATTCGACACTAAACTACTTTCTTCATGATTATTTAACGAGTTGTGTATGCATTTTCTAGTAAAATAATTACGCATGTAATAACTTCGTGTAAAAAAATTCTGTATGCATGTATAATAAATAAGGTAAGAACCTTTACCCGTGTAAAATTGCTTGTAAATACATAATTTAAGGGAGAGTCCAAGCTATACCGAGAATAACGCTTCACTAAGAAAAATAATTCTTCAGGTTCAAGGAAATTTTCGGGAAATTTTTTACTGGTGCATACATTTATATTCAACTGTTGCATATATAATTTAACTAATATACTTGTAATGAATTTACTGTAACGATACACAATGCGATAACTTTGTTCTTACTTTTCCTTTTTTATTTAATCTTAACTGATTATAAACATCAATACCCGATAAATAAATTCTACTATAAAAATCACTATGTAAAAGTATGACTACTAAATACACGAATTTGAGTTGAGTATATAGGGAACAAAGTTTCTAAGTGCTTCAAAATTGATTCAGTTTGAGGTTGTTTAAAAAATGCCAAATACCTTGAAATTCTAAAGTTCATCCCGATAACGGTTTAGAATGTTTTATAAGTAAATGGAATTGGATGTTTTAGTGGATCCGACTTCAATATGGTAAGAGAAGAATTTATTTGTAGTCACGTATCCTTTTATCAGTATGCAGCTGTAATTCTATTGAACGAACTATTTTATTATTCAAAATTAATTAACAGTCACCTTAAAAATTTGCGCAAAGCTTATCTAATCAATGAACTAGAATTTAACAGCTTTATTTACTTCAATTAAAATTTATTATAAAATTCGAAAAAGCGCGAATGATTCCATTAAATACATACCTGTGCGAAATTGGTTAGTGAATTTATTTACCTTACCGTTCACGTGTGTATGGTAATAAAAATCTTGTTATGAATAAAAAATCACAAATATCTCGGAGCGCACGCGGGTCAAAAATCGTGACACGGTATATGTACATATATACGCGTGCAGGTCTCTCTCTCTCTCTCTCTCTCTCTCTCTCTCTTTCTCCGTCGAATCGACGACATAAACGTGTGCGCGCTACTCTCCTCGTTTTCTCTCGCAGTAGCAGCAGCAGCAGTAGCAGCAGCTCGTCGCTCCTGCGATGTGACGGCGTTTAGTTACGCCGAGTCCGTCGACGCGTTCGCACACCTTCTCAACGAGCACTCGAGCCGGCCTTTTTCACCCCGATCCTGTCACTCTTATATACACGTGATATAAGTAGTTCTGCCGCGCGCGAGACGCGATAAAACACACGCGATTATTAATTTCTCAACTATAGCCGAGCCGATTGTAGAAAAGTGATATTTCCGTTCTATGCGAAAGTGTATTATATGATAATTTGTTTTTGACAATTTGGGGTTTGATTAGTTGATTGTTTTTTTTATTATTTTTTATGAAAGTGAAAAGAGTGTTATTTTAATGGCACTTTAGGGATTGTGACAGAGATGGTGATTCTGGTTGAAATTTAAAATTATATACGAATGGTGTTTTACATAATTGCAGGTAGAAGAGAATAGAATAAGCGCGTGCGGTGGTTGCCAAGACGAATATAAATTGTTTGTCGCGTTGAAAGCGATCCTCTAACATTGAAACTTTTATTCGACAGATTTGAAAGTGAAACACGATGAAAACTCGTATACCTGGATATTGTGACTAGCGAAGACGTGATGAAATATAATAAATGTAAAGAGAGATGATACAAAATCACGACGTTGCATGATTTACGAAGTTTCGCATTTCCCCGACAAGTTTTTAAGTTCCGATAGAAAAAAAAAGTTTACTCGTCTCGAGTGCGGCAGGATCTTTATTCGCCTATAGTCGAATATAAAAGTAAAATTGTTGTTTGAGTTTAATGGACTGAAAGTAATCTCGCAATCTGCGCCGTCAATCCGTTCGATGGTGAAGCGAACTACTTTGAATATACGACGCGTGGAAATCAAAGATGTAAAGAAAAGTCTACTGGCGGAGCGAAAATGATAAGGTGAATATTATATATTAGTTTTCCATTTGATCCTAATGCGGAAAAAATGTGTAGCTTAAAGCGGAATAAAGTCTGTGCGTGTTCATTCAACAGTTTCTCTTTTTATAGCATCTGGTGTAAAGGAGTCGCGAAGTTAGTTACACGCGTAAGTGGCATATCACCAGTGTCAGGATTAATGAGCGTAGCTCCTAAATTACCTTGGCTCGATATCGCATTTTTCCACCATCTCCGTAAGTCGCCTTCTCGTTAGCGATAACGAAAACGCGCCACTATACGACCGTGTTTCATTTCATCGTATGCGCTTGCTATTGCTATTCTTTCACTATAAGTGATTACATAAAAATAATGATTTTATTCTATTTCCGCTAAATCGTTTGTATTTATTGTTACGTAATTTTGGTGCATTTTCAATATTGATCAATCAAAATGAATTTTCGCTAAATATATAACTGCGAATTTCATTTCATTCTTATCCTTTGGATTTATCGAATGAGATATCGTTACGTGATTGATAGCATATATTAAATACCATTAGATTTCATGCATAAAAATTTTAAGCTGTTTACGAAACATAAGTTACATTCATACTACATTCTTTACGAAAATGTTCTTCTTGAGCTGAAGAAATTCATTAAGTATATAATATATTGTTTCTTAGGATATAATGTTTAATACCAAAATAACATTATCGCATCCAAAAGAATTTTTGTACGTCGGAATCCATTCTTCTTTACTCTGCAACATATTACATTGCAGAGTTAAAAGATGCTTTCAAGGCTTTTAGAGTAAGATGTTTTAGTATTATTAATGGGAATCATCCACATCTTATTCGCCGTAAAGTGGTCTTTTTTGACCTAAATTTTTTTACATAGCATGCGAAAACATGAAATTGTACTGAAAAACAATGGTGCGATATAAAATCAAGAAAAAGTAGCTTTCTTTAGGAAAGTAGATGGAATTGATAACGGGTAGATGTTGTAATCATAAAATCCTTTTTCAAAGTCCTATTTAGAAATACGTTCGGTATAAAAACACTATTTTAAGTTTTCTTCATTATAATAAACGCTGGCAAGGTGATTGCTGTTGGTTTCCCAGAATTGGCGTATGTCGAACAGAAATCGTTACTTAAAAAATCATGGGTCTTACCAAACGGACGGCAGTAAATTAAGTAAGAAAGTAGGAAATCGTTTACAAGAAAAGGTAGCAATTCGCACGCAAGTACTTTTACTGCTTGTATGCGTTTTTTTAATAGTTCATAAAAGATTAAATCGACCTGGATTGCTTAGCTGAAAAAATAGAGTTGAAATAATTTCATTATGTTGAAAGTGTTCTGTAAATTAAAATCAGTATAGTAAATCATGCTTCATTAGAACACATATAAACAATACAGGAAGTAAAGATTTATTATTCTCGCGGTGCGATTATAAGCTACTATTTTCTATCGAATTTAATTTAAAAGTTATTTTATACTATCAGACGATGAATCGTTGTGCTACAATGATATGCTGTGATGATATTCAAAATTTATTTCGTCGGTATAACGTAAACGTTGTCTTTGAATGAATAAATTATACGATATATGATTCATTGAAGTTTTGATGGCGAATTGAAGAGAAATTCTTTTTCATCGAATTTGATTTAGTACTTTAAGAAATATTACTTATGTCGACTGTAATCTACTATAAACTGCCAAAGATTTTCTATCGGTCTTACAGTCTAATCAATATTATGGGCAATCAGATTGCCCTTGTTTATAATCACTCCCGCAGAATCTGAAATAAAATTATATTTAACCTGAAAAAACATTTATTAGTAATAATTAGTAATCATTTCCTAATGAGGAGCCGGAACGGGCTCGAAACGTCGGGCATTTTTGGGTGGTGGGGGGCGGTCAGATTGTCCTTTACTAATAAATGTTTTTTCAGGTTAAATATAATTTTATTTTAAATTCTGCGGGGGTGATTATAAACAAGGGCAATCTGATTGCCCATTAATATTGATTAGACTGTAAAACCGATAGAATAATCTTTGGCAGTTTATAGTTGATTTAGTACTGCTCAATTAAACAATATTTCTGTTTAACTTTATAATGACTCATTAAAATTTGATTAATTTAAAAGTTGATTTAGTATTTTTTGGTGTAATCAAAACTATTACAATATTTAGTAAAGGCTAAATTGATCAATACAAATTATATATATTATTCAGTCCACTTGATAGTGTAGGATATTATATGGTTCGTAGTGATCGACTAAGCCTTTTTTTTACTAAATAGAAGGCTTTACCGAACGATAAATTCATGATCGTACATGGTTAAAATTTCTATTATAATATTTACAATACAGAATTTTATTAAATTCTTTACAGAATTAGTCTATACATTATTCATTATAGAAGGCTAATAATCTTAAAATGTGTACTGCAAATTCGTATTTCCTGTGTCATTTTCAAGGTTAATATTGTCTATCCGCTAATTTATAGCATTCTGAAGAGTGATCAATGCCGTAACCGCGTTTTTACGTTTTTCGAAATTTTGAGTATTTTTCTACACGACCAACCTCAAGGTACTTAAGTAAGCCGTAAAATATTAATCTTTTCTCATCAGTTGTCCAGAAAAGCTAAAGAAATCAAGATTATAATTGACTTTGTAGTTTTAGTGCATCTGTACCAAGAATGAACTTTTCTGCTTTTTTTTTCATCGCCTATTTCGAAAGTTATGAATGATTGAATTTTATCACACAAATACTAGATATATTAAAACATTTAATGATTATAAAAGAACTTTCTTCAATTCACAGTTCATACGATGCCATTTCAAGTATTATTGAAGTATAGAAACTTATTCTAGAATTTTATTAATCAAAAAATAATATTGCAGCATCCAAAAAAATATCCACCTAAAAAATCATGTTTTCTAACTAGAATAGTAAAAGTAAAATTTCACTTTGTAAATATGTGCATTTCCAGGTTGTCTCAATTATTCACATCACGACAAATAGATCCATCAAAATTTTAAACGCTCCCATGCCTTTTATTTTTTGAATCTTACATGATGATATAAAATCTGATTATATATTGTTGATTATTATTAATTCAATGTAATGAGTATGTATCATTTTAATTTAAGTCTCATATTCTATCTTAAATTGTCGTGCATTACAACAAGTTTTAGTGATTTTTAAAGACGATCTTGATATCCTCAACGCGGCTTTGGTGAAAGATACAATAGTTACACTTAAGCTTAAATCAAAATGTTTGAACGTATACTAAGTATAATTTAAAAACTGAGACATTGCGAGTTACCGTGCTTTTCTTTAACTCCTTTTTTTTAAATTTTTTCAAATCTTGCAAAATGCATTTAACCCACTTTCCCATGTCGCAGAGGGTTGAAAATTGGTCCAGATACTCATATCAGGTGACAATACAATATCTCATTATAATATTCAGACTGGGACATCCAGATCGCTGATGACAAGGGTATACTTGGGTGTGATCTATGAGGAATTACAATGGGTTTCTTAGGCCTTAACTATTTAAAAAAATTTTCAACAATTAATTAATCTATTCATAATCATTCAGTACCTATAAATAAGAAATAAAAAGTAAAAAAATAAAATAAATAAAAAACTTCTTTTAAAAAATATTGGACTAAAAAGTAAAAAATAATTTTTTTACAAGAACAATTCACCAACCAATTGTACCAAATTGTTTACTTTCATACCAAACGTCAATTACTTTGGAAACAACCGAAAATAATCTACAATTTTAAATAATGTTAAACATATTTAATTTTTAACTAAAAAAGAAAAGTGTGGGCCCTATATACAACCAAGTCCCTGATAATTTATCAGACTATCGTTTAATATTCATAAAAATGGCCTGTAGGATCTAATTTTATGCATAATGGCAACGCCGTATCTTAATCAGTTGTCCTATTGTTGCATACACGCTTTTCTTTTAATTCAAAAATTAAATATGTTCAACATTATTTAAAATTGTAGTTAATTTACGGTGGTATCCAAAGCAATTGACGGTTTAAAAAATGTGGTACAATTGTATTTATAATTTTTAGTTTAATATTTTATATCAGTTTTTAGAAAAGTATGTTTTAAAAAAAAAATTGTATTTATTTTATTTCTGTAAGCGATTGTTTACGCAGTTCTAAACTTTCGTAACACGAGAAGCATAAAACCGATCAAGGTACAACTCGTCTTTCAAAATTAATAAATTATAAATACCTACTGTTCTCTACGCTAGTATCCGAGATGAACTCATTAGTCAAGCTGTCATATGAGGGATGCCCCGAAGATATTTTCAGAAATACTTAAGTTCTCCTGTCTTTCAAACACGAATATGAAATTTGTTTTTTTTTTTAAAAAACATTGATTGCAGTAACGACATCAGCAATTTTAAAAGAGTTCTAGGCATTAAAGCAAATATGACAAATGTGATTAGTAAGCATCTCAAAAGAATATTATTGACCTCCGATACTTTTGTGTCGAAATACTTGCCGTTTTTGGTAGCCTTCAACTGTCAACGAATTCGTACCCAAACTTTATGGAGATATAAATTAATATTATAAATAAGTAAAGTATACGAGCAATATGTATAAATTAACTATAAAATCTACGTACTTACAAGTTACCCCCTCAGCTAATTCTAGATGAATCAATGGATCAAAACACATTTCAATATAGATCGGTTTTATCGCAAGTCGAGGAACTGCAATTTGATTTTTACGGAGCATCGTTTGATGATACGCCTCGTTTCCCTTTCAAGGTCGTCGTTACGTTTCAAGGCTGTCCCAAACAAAACTCCAAATTTTATTTTTATCTTTGCTTTTGAAAAATGACTTTTGTAAATATTCCATTGTAAATAATACGGTCGTTATTCGTCTGCATTTAAATTCTTGTATAATTTTATTCTATTTCTCTCTTAAAAAGGACCATCGAATGAAATAATACTTTTCGTCACTTAATTCACCATCGATTGCAATATGCTTACTCAGAAATACATAAGCATTTGATTTGACGAAAAAGAGATTATATTCCAACGGACAGCTTAATAACCTCATTAAATTCCTTTAGGCAATCATCTATAGATCTGTTACCACGATTCGCGATCCCCAGAGACAAACCAAGTCCCGCTTAAACATATAAGAATCAGGAGGAAAAAAAAATCTAAATTCCAATAAAAAGGATTACTCGAAAGCAAAACGTCAGGGACGTGTGTAGCTGGTTCCCCCTCCTGTCTGAACGTATCCTCATCAACTAGTGATACGGAAAGGATTAATCTACCGCGGCGCGCTTCTCGACTCTATACCAACTCTCTCTCTTCCAATATTCTTCTCTCGCGTGTTCGTGATTTCGACTATTTCATCCGGTTAATTGGGGGAAAGAAGGAAAAAGGGAGGCTTACACACGTAGGCAGGGCCATAGGAGAGGGAGTGAGTGTAGCGCGTAACTAAGGGTTTTCCTCGGTTCTCGAGTAAAGTTCGTGCGCGCTTTTTTTTTTTATTGTGGCCTCGCCGTGCGATAATTCCCCGTTCTCTAGCTTCCTTTTTCTTTTTATGTCACGCCTATAGGCGAATTTAAGGAGGGCGAAACCGCTCGGTTTAATGTGCGTTACTAAAGTATATACGGTATATAGTCTCGTGGTTGAAGTGATGATGGGGTAAGCGTCGTATATACCTATAGGTTCAGGTGGGTTGTGCAAAATCGATTGGTTTCGTTTGACGATAAACAATGCCATTAAATCTATGATTTTATCGTTTCTCTCCGTGCGAGCGATTATTCGCTTTTGTTCGTGGGAGCGATTGGTATCGGCATGGGCGTATAACAGTACAGATCGCCGAGCGATTCATATTTCTATTTAGTTTTTTTAATTAAATGAAAGCGATTAAAAGGTTCGTTTTTTTGGCACTATTTGGGATTTCCGTTGATCCGTATTTATGGGCCACAGTTGGCTGCGATTTCAAGTGGACGGGTTTGAATGCTCCAGAATATCGGCTATATCGGTATATTCGAATGCAATCAATTTCGTCAATTTATTTACCGACTCAATTGAAAGAGGAATTTAATGCAATATAATAATGCTGTCTTATAGAGCCTTTGCAATTTAATATTTCACAGAATGAATGAAATAACTCATTATCTTCTTTTCCGTCATTTTGACTGAGTTATTTTTTAAATTTATATTAGATCTAAGTCGATTATTAAATTATATATTTTTAAAGATTGCAATTATTGGTAGAATCAAGATAATATTAAATTAAATTTTTTAATTGATTTCGATGTTAGTTTAATAGAAGCTGAGCGGAACAATGGGTAAAACTTGACAGGATCGTTTGTTTCTACTGAAGCGAATCATGAGTTTCAGCAAAAAAACATTCAATTATAGTTTGGATAGTACCTTTACAAGATAAATAGAAAACTAATATCAATATTTACCAGATGTGATTGCTTTCTATGATTAAAGTTTTTATTAAAGTTGAATATTTAAAGTCAATAATTGCGTATCTGTAATTATACGTGTATTTATTTAAAGTCGAATTGATTCATTTTTCTTAATAATATCAATTAGATTAAGCTTTACCAATCATTAAAATATTCTCATATGTAAATCAAATAATTTATCCACAATAAACAATTTTTTCATACATCTAATTTTCGTACATCGTGACTAAATTCTGCATTATTTTGATCTTTTAGTTGATAAGCATACAAATATAATAATATTATTTTCTGCACTCCGTGCGAAAAGGCTGATTTTGCATTCGCTCCGCTCGGGCGACAAACATCCTCATGGTCGAGATAATCTCCTTCGCTCACTAGTTACGTAATGTACTATAGTATTTATATTTATATGTATATATTTATATAATAACACGAAATATACGAATATAACTAGATGGTAAAGAATAATTTATTATCGAATAACAGTTAAACATAACATTTTATATTGCCTCATTGCTCCTTCCAAATCCGATCATTGACATACACTAGGATGAAAATTTCAGAATCAGAGCTTAACTTCAGAGCAAGATAAATAATCCTCCGAGAAAGAAAAGATAATTTAATGAACAACTAATCGATTCCAATCCTTATAAATAAAGATCCAAAGGTAACAGAATAAGTAACGAGGTGATGAATAAACAAAAATAAATTTAATTACTTCAGAGGTACGGAAATAAACGGAAGAAAATCCAAACAACGTTAAAAAATGAATTGCCGCACGCGTTACTTTATTTAATGCCTCTTACATAAAAGACTCGATTCGATACTCTTTGATTTGCAAGTATCATCCGTAACGTGCAGTCATATTATTGAAAAAATTCAATTTTTCTTTTTTTTTTACCGTCGAAAAAGGAATAACGCAGACGATAAACGAAAGCGCGAGACCCGCGCGTCTCTCAGCTTCAAGCGCAAGCGCGCGCCTTTATTTACAACGCCACTTTTATTCCCCCGGCTCACTAACTCGCGCGCGATCGCGAACTACTGCGTATATATCTATATATATACTTAATGCGGTTGTCATAAATTCCCAATGAAATACAATATACGCTTTCTAGTTCTGGAATGGAGCATAAAACCACTTCGGCGCGACATTTCCCTTCCGTATGCAGAGTAAATTCTATCGGATAAAGTGCGAGGCCGTCCAAAGCGCGCGCGCCGCTTCGCCATATAAGGAAAAAGCAGCTTTTTACGCGAATTCTGTATCTGTTGTGCTTGCACGCTCGTCGACGTCCCAAACTATACCGTCACGCACGAGTGTGTTTTGTGTTGCCGCTTCGAGTCCTGCGTTGTATATACACATTCTTAAATGTTGTAGCCGAAATTTATGTTCATGCGGGCCGGGATTAGTAGATGGGTTACGATTCCCGGGGTGTGATTTCTCACCCTTCCGTATAATATCGGTTTATTTCGCGTAAAATCCGACATTGTCCATGTTTATTGTCGAGGTGTATATGTGTGTGTCCGTGTGATCCGGTCTCTCAGTCGCGAAATATGCTAAAAATTTGCACTTTTCTTTTACTATCGCATGACGCAGAGAATGGTATTAAGTAAATGCGTAGAAATTCTTCCGCTTCTCGACAGCAGTAAATATTCTTTTGTGGCATTTTTTTAAAAGCTGTTGACTTTTACCTAATGAATGTTATCTTTACATTCTTTAAATTAAATAAAGATCATGCATGAAAGTATTGTATAGTAATATCACACTATCTAGAACGCTTTGCATCCTTAATGTCCATGTCATAAAATAGTTACGCTGACATTATTTTAAATTTTGATATTACTAAAATGAATCTATACTAATATATTTATCCGGAAAATTGTAATAATAACTGTATCGCGTAATGAACGTACGAGAGGACAATTAAAAGTCTGTGACGTCAACAGAATTAATTAACAATTACTCATAATATAGTTACAAATATAGTTATAATGTAAAAAGTATAACGACTAATTGTCAGATTCATTAATAAATGATCCATTTTTCGGAAAATCAATTGGGACAAATTAATTTGACACCTAAGATACGTAAGTAATTGATCGTTACTGTATTATTCATCGCAGCTGTCTAATGGCTTCTTAACGCGAAATAAATCGTCGTTCTTCCTACGATACGGAACTCCTTTTAATTTACATACAGCATAATGATTGTCACCCTTCAAGTTTTTCGCCCGTTAATATACCTTCACATAGACGCATAAACGCGTCATTTTCACGAACCTCCTCATACGATATACGCCACAGATGGATAATAAAATATCTTGCTAGTCATAAAGATACATTCATTTTTCTGCGCTGCAATTTATGCGTATCCCTATAGAATTGACGGTATGCGTCGCGTCGCACATCGGAAATGACAATTCGTCAATGATCGTAATGCAAATGATCGGTGCGGTATTGGTCGCTATGTATCACCGCACTACTACCCGAAATACCTCGCAAAATTTGTGAGCAGACTTCCAATTATCTCCTATCACAGGCGACGTAGGTGCAAAACTACATTAATAACCGTCCACAGCGTCACTTTCATCGTCTTCGGCTCGTTTCAAAATATATTTATGCCCGCGTTACCCGATAAATTCATCATAAGCTGTGGGAGCTGGTGATTTTCCCTATCGGAGAACAGTGTCACGTCGAAGGGGGTCAATTAGATTCTCGCAGAGTGACAAGATTACGTCGAATATGCGCTATAAAGGCGACACTCGCTCTTTGCGGGTCTCCGCATCTTTTTTCTCCCTTTTTTTTTGTTCGTCATAATAAAAGGCACTCGCTCCTTAATCGAGGAGTACAGCGAAAGGCAGTAAAACTGACAGTAAAATGCGAGAGAAAAGGGACTGGGATGATATGATGGCCGCCGTTGGAATAAGCGTGGCGAAAAAAAGTGTCGCGACTCTGCGGTTGGGATTGCGGTTATTCACATGTTAAGCCTGAGAAAGTGCCCGATATAGGTAATAAAATACTGAGCGAGAATACCGAGTGAAACGTATTACTTGTTCGGATTAAATTTTCGGCTAGTTTCGTACATGTTCTTACATTTTCATTTTGTTTTTTTTTTGTTGTGTTTGGTATTGAGCTGACGGAAGTATTTTCTTTTTGGGACGTAGGATATGTATATTCAAGGTTTATTAAATAAATACAGTTATAAGCAAAGTCGACGTCTATGACAAACAGTGAATATACAAGATGGGACTTGTGCAAATGTCTCCGGATATTTGTAGGTAAATAGCAATTATCAAATAACTCTAGTATTTATTGTTTAACTTGAAAGAAACAGATTCTCATTCTACGAATATCTACACTATTGCAATTTGTTATTTGTTAAGATTATGTAAGCATTAAGGGGGTGTTAAAGTCTTACATTACCACTAAACGGTTTTACCGAGTTGATTCTGAATAAATGGAAAAATACAGGTGCACTTCGTCTTTGAATTATCTATCATCTATTAGAGTTTCGAATAAATATTTCAATGACTCTTCAAAAATTTTGGTGTCGAAGTCACCGGATTTCTAGCAACCGAAATTTAAAAAACTTCATTGAAATATTCATTTTAAACTTTGCTAGATGCATATACTTGTATTCAGAATTTGAATAACTTCAAGTATTTTTTCAATTAATACGAACTATTTACTTGTCGGCCGTTACAATATACAGCGAGAAAGTTAAAATTTTAATTGATTTCAACAATTTTTTTGCATAAAATGAAAATTATCAAAAATCAATTTGATTTGCAAAGCCTGTCACTTTGTCAACCCTATAGATACTATGAAACTTTTCATAATTGCGTTGCTATTGAAATCCTCCAAATGACCTATTATTTTGAAAGGGGAATATTCGATCAAAATAATTGCGTAATGATTACCTAACATAAGGCGATGTGAAAGAGCAAGTTTGATTGTATATATATCGTCTGTACGGTGGAAAAAAGGCCCTTCTTAAATTTGAGATTGGAAAAGGCTCTATATCTGGCGAGCATATTTTTCTCTTTCAACTTTAAGTCGGTAGCAATGACACGGAAAATTAAAGTTATAATTAAATAAATAATAATAAGTGTAATCTTACTATAATATTAGAATATTATCATTTATTTATTTATAACTTCAATTTTCGTGTCATTGCTACCGAATTAAAGTCGAAAGAGAAAAATATGCTCGCCAGATATAGAGCCTTTTCCAATCTCAAATTTTAGATAGGGCCGTTTTCCACCGAACCGACAATATTTACTCATTATCTATAAATGTAGCTAATTAATGTTATCCATAATTTTCAGAATTATATAATATATATATTGTTTCATTTCATCTAAAAGTTAAATTACCGTTTATATCTAGCGCGTGCATTTCAAATTTAACAAAGTGATAGATGATTTCGGTCATTCGGATTATACATAGTAGTTCGAACAACACCTAGAGTGAAAAGCGTGCGAAAACGAAGTTTCGATTACGCTAAGTTAGAGAGAGAGAGAGAGAGATATCGATACACATACACGTATCCATCTAACTGCCTATACACTGCACGGAACAATGCACTATTTATGTATCAGTTAAGTAATACATCTGAACGCGAACATATATCTATACTATAATCATCAATGTTCATCAACTCGAACTCATGTAGATATATAAACATCATATCCGCCGTGAAAGTCAAACATAGTAAGAGCATAATCTCGACATCGTTCGCAAATACAATTATAAAGCATAATTAGCGTATCTAAAACATTTACTATTATAGACTTTGACGGAGCTGTGGCATTAAGGTGTATACTTAAGAATTAAGATTTTAACTATTCACTCTATGTGTATATAATACGAGTTTCTGAAAGACTAAGACTATTATGCGCACTAATTCGGTCTAAGACTGTTTTAACAGTTTTAGGAAATTAGGACGTCGGGCCGGTGTAGGCGTTTTATATATACGTGAAACTATAAGGTACGCTCGGGGGACAAAAAAGTGTAGCGAGAAAGAGCCTTTAAAGGTTATATATATATCGCTATTTTATCCCTTTAAAAGCGTCAGACTTGTCGGCCATTGGGGAAAGGTCGTAAACAAGTTAGTGATTCGCGACAATCCGG
>UELV01085871.1:0-15651 GCA_900490015.1 Megastigmus stigmatizans | reverse complement strand
CCTTCGCTCGCGCGCACGTTCACCGGTGACCCGGTCGGACCCAAAGACACGGTTCGACCTTTTACTCGTATTCACCTAATATATGGAAGCTGAGAGACGCTAGTGGTACACGTCTTCGTATACGAATCTTTTCGCTGATAATAAATTTCGACCTTGGTTATTTTTGTTATCTCTTTCGTTATACTATTTTTTCGAATAGAGATCTAATTTTAGTTTCGCGAGATCCGGTCAAAAAGTATTAGTAAGCGCACGTGGGGAGGCTCGCGGTAGCGTCGCCGCGAAACCACTCGTTCAAATACCCACGAGCGCACGAAATTTGATTACAATTCTCATGGTTTCTTTTTGTCGTATTATGTATGCTATTTAATACTATGAATTTATAACGAAAGCTCGCCGAGAGCGAGAGGAATCTCTTAAGAAGGAAAAGTGGCTTCTTTTTAATGATTATTGTTTCAAAATGATTAAAAAATGTACATAACGGACGTGGGATGCGTGAAAAGAATGCCGTACTCTCGAGGTATCGCTGCCCCAGCAAACACAATGAATCTTTGCTGCGACAGGGAGACGCGATGCGATTCTTTCCAAGCACCAAGTAAAATATGTCAAATTTTCCTTTGTTAAGAGATGTTTCCGCGTCTCTTGGCGAAGGTGGACGAGCATTATAGAATATTTATAAAGGCGCAGAGATGTGTTACAGAATGAATACAAGCCAATTGCGAAACGAACGCGATTAAACAGAACAGAAATTCGATAATTTTGAGTTTTCAAAGTCAAATCTGCTTTTATACTTTCTATGAAATACTCTGTTGTGCTCTGTAGTTCAATGGTGGTGGATACTTCCCTTGTGTCTCTCCTCGATTCTCTTTCTCTTTCTCGCATACTTTCATTCCTGTGGCACGTGTGTATATTTTCTGTGTGTTTTTTATTTTTTTATTTGTTCAATAAAGCACGTTAAAACCGTGAATCCGAAGAGTGGGAATGGGTCGACGGCTGCGGCGGCGACGGCGACGCTGAATCTCGCGCGAGCCCCCAACTTCACGTGCAAACGAGCGAAAATAGGTTCACACCTGAGCGATTAAACCGCTCACTGTGTATGTCTCTATTTATTCTCTTTCTCATTGACGATTTCTTAGTATCACTGTCTCGTAGTCGTTCAGCCCTCGTGCATCCAGCGGTCCATTTTTTAAGCTAACCTACAGTGACATTACTGCGTTAGGATTTGTGTCATACCACGCAGTAGAGCTTTAAAAGTTAGAAAGTTCAAAACACATTATTAAAGATTGCCTTGCAAAATGGCTTTATATCTTTAAATTGACTTTTTCTTTTAAAATAGAGCTGTTTTTCTTTGAATAGAGATTATTGAAAAAAAAAAAGTAATTATAGAGAGAGATGGTCAACGCGTGCCATTATAGTTTTGTTTATCTTACGGCAAAATAAATTAAAAAAACAATAATCATTCGAGGGATCCCCCGTTTGACGGAGGAAACCGATCGACACGCTTTGCTGGTATATTTTTTGTCGCCGTCGGGTGGTGCAAGGGGATTGGATGCAGAGTTATTTTAGATAAGCAAATTGTTACATGACAAATTACAATTGTAAATGTATATAGGTGATAATCTACATCAAATCAACTATGATACTGTATTATTTGTAGCAAGGTGTTATGTTAAAAGTGTACTCTCAATAAGCATTAAAGTGAATTACTCTTAAGCAGTTATGTTTTGTTGCAGAAAAAAAAAATAATAGTAAAGTTAAATTATAAATATCGTAAACTCCAATCCCTTTGCTATGTGACGTTGCAGACTTTAGAACTGGGGCATCAATGTCCCACAAGTCCTTGCTCATATTTAACTGTTCTAAAACTTTGATTTCTACATGCACGCGAATAATACGAAATGCTTGTATAGAATTTATCGCGAGGAAAGTATAAATGTAGCACGACAAACAAAATAATGTATTAATTCGATATAAAAATGATTTATATATAATCATATATAACCCTATATAAAAACTTGTATGATTTTATATAACCATGTATAATTATATAGCCTCTATATAACTATATACGATTGCATGCATTTATATATAGATATATATGATCATACATAATTATATGCAACTATATATAATGTATATAATTTTCAACTCAAAAGTTTTCAGTTTCACTAGTTACATATAATCATATATAATTGTATAAAGTCATATATAACCATGCATGACTGTTCATAACTGTTTACAATAAGTTATGCTTTTTGATGCACTGCGCACAATTACCGCCAGGTGGCAACTCGTTTTATGCCCCTGAAAGAGGAAAATCAGCGCTTTAGATAAAGTTTAACCCAAAATTTTTTGAAAGTTTAAAGTTTTATAAGCACTTATATAAAATTATATATAATTATGCATAGTAAATTTTTCCCCGGAAACTTACTTAAATTTGGAATATTGTATTGACTCTAAACCCGCTTATACAAAAATTTATTTACACTCAAAGACTTTCGTGTACCCATAAGTTTGTTTTAAAACTCGCAAATTACCACGAATCGCCAGAGTAAAGATAAGCAAGAGAAACTGATAACGGCAATTTTGATTTAATTTCAACTCTATTTCGCGAACTTATTCGAGCTGAGCCACATTATATAAATTTCTACCAAGCATTTCGTCTTGTACGGATCGGTCGCGGTGCCTCAATTAGAGAAAAAGATTCAAGTTCTCAATAAGTTGAATCAAGATATTGACGATGATATTCAATAAGGACATGGAATCTTTTTCCAGCATCGAGACACACGAGCGCGACTATCAAACATCGATGTCCAGAACATTATCAAAAAAGAGAGAAGGATCAAGCTAAGTCTGTAGAGAAGAAGATGAAAGGAACATGTGAAAGAAGAAGAAGAAGAAGGAGATAAATCAGGGATACTTACAAGTGAGCGAGCGGCGGCTGCACGATGTTTTGGTGCTGACCGAGGAGGTCGGGCGAGGGACCAGGCGAGTATACTCCGTGCTGCATGATCTGATCATTCGTCATGTACATCTGAAAGATCTGTTGGAGCTCCGGAGGCTGCTGCACCTGGGACTGCTGTTGCTGTTGCTGCTGCTGTTGCTGTTGCTGGGACTGGGGCATGTATTCCCTCTTGATGGGAGCGATGTTCGAGCTCGTCGAGCCGCTCGGTGTGGGCGTGTGGATACCGGCGCTCGCCGGACTCGTGGGCTCGCTCTTGATACTGCTACCCGATGGACTATGGCTCGACATCTGCGAGCCGGGCTGGGCCTGGTGATAGGGCGAGGGCGAGCCTCCTGGTACCGTGCTCGTACCGTAGCCCCCATAGCCGTTCGCCAATCCATAATTGTTTAGGGGCGAGGGTGAGCCGCCTCCAAGATGGTGTCCCATATCGTACCTTGGGTAACCAGCCGCCGCTGCGGCAACGGCCGCCGAATTCATATGGCTAGCGTATGAATGCTGATAGACGGAGTGATGGTCCTGCATAACGTAACCGTTAGGCATGTAACCACTCGGCATTTGATATCCGCCCTCCCGTCCTAGCGGATTCTGTTGTGCCGCGCTCGCGGAGCCGACTTGCGTCGCGCCGAGCATACCACCGACTCCAGATACACCTCCGCCGATGGGGAACTTGTCCTTCTTCTGAAGGGTCTTTGTCTTCCTCCTCGGCCTGTATTTATAGTCGGGGTGCTCCTTCATATGCACTGCCCGTAGTCGCTTGGCCTCATCGATGAAAGGCCGTTTCTCCGTTTCGCTGAGCAGCTTCCACTCGGCTCCCAGTCGCTTCGAAATCTCCGAATTATGCATTTTCGGATTCTCCTGGGCCATTTTCCTCCTCTGACCGCGGGACCACACCATGAACGCATTCATGGGTCTTTTCACGCGATCGTTATTTGCGTTCTTGGCGGCGCTGCTCGACAGTGGCTGTGGCTGTTGAGCTGAATGGCCACCGTGCTGTTGCTGCTGCTGTTGTTGCTGCTGCTGCTGCTGCGAGTGCGAAACGTGGTGTTGCTGCTGTTGCTGCTGCACGCCCTGCTGCTGCTGGCTCAGCATATTTTGCACGTGTTGGTGCTGCTGCTGGGCATGGGTTTGTTGTTGTTGCTGTTGCTGTTGCTGCTGTTGCACTTGTTGGGCCTGGTGTTGCGCTTGGTGATGCTGAGCGGCCACTGCAGCCGCCTGCATCGAGGCGTAGTGATGGCTCGCCGTCTGATGATGGTGCTGCAGGCTTTGCATGTTGGCCAGTCCACTATTGGGTGGGCTGCCGGAGAGACTCGGACTATGGACCATACTATTCCCAAGGCCGTAGGGCGAGACACTATGGTGGCCCATCGGCGAGAGGCCCTGGTGCGAATGAGGCGGCATCTGGGCGTGCAAATTACCACCTTTGCCTTCGAGCTCCATTGTTAGCATTTTATCCCTGGGGATCAAAAGTTTTGCTATATTATCTTCGTACAGAGTGCCGTGACGCGATTAAATTATACTATTATGTATACGCACTATGACCCGTGCGCACAGACTCGTCCACTCTTCACGAACTCGTGATTACTCGGAGCGCAGCTAAGGCCGCGAGAGTCATTCGAACGATCGTTGAGATTGTCCTTCTGGTGTACACAACTTCCACTTCGATTGCGTATACGTGCGTGTATATATATATATGTGTGTAGATATAACTTGGTTCCTCAATACTTAACTACATATATCGTCCTTCAATAATCATGACCCGCACAATTGATACAAAGTCTATCGGGGCTGATCATGCTCCAGCAGTGATTTTAAGTTCGTGGAAAAATTCTACTTACACCACCCGCTGAGACAAATAATAGTTTCGGTAATTAGGCAGCTCCATCTATAAGCGTGTTCACGTATGTATATGATACGAAAAGAGGCAGTGGTGCGAGCGAGAGCAAGAGCGACCCGAACTATGCACGACCGTTCGACACTATGTCCGAACCAGAACTGAAAGTATACTGTCACTTTTGCCCCTTCTCAATCTGCTCTCTCTCTCCGCTCCGGCTTCCGTTGCTGGTGTGTGTGTGTGTGTGTGTGTGCGTGAGACCGTCGAATGGGTGACTATCCCTCTCTCTCTCTCTCTCTCTCTCTCACGGCTGAACTCTGACTGGCTCCTGGCTGCCGTGCGGCTCGACGAATAGCGCCTAGCCGTTGCGCGCGCTCTTTCGAATTTGCTCCTCCGCTGCAGTGTGTATCTCTTCTTCTTGCCAAGCGATTTTCACTACAGTGAGCTTTCGCTGTATCGTTTTTCTTCGGGCTCTTGGCTAGATATAGAAAAGTTGCACACTAACCTTTCTCACTGTGCCGTATATAAGAGTAGGCAAAAGTATAACGATGCACCCGTGAATCTATTGAACGCGTCGTTATGTGTAATATTGTTAGTTACTGCCACGACGCACTTGGCATATAATGAAACAAACTCTTTGGGTAAACTCAACTTATACTGTGCTCTGAACTCGGTAAAGAGAAGAGAAGAAGCTACTTGGCACTTCCACTCTCTTCGGAAGAGCAGAGCGTTATGAGCGAGTCGGTCTCCTGCTCTGAGCATCTACACTTGGAGCGTTCTTTCTCTCTCTCTCGCTTTATGGTTCCCCCACTCTACGGCGATATGCAGAGGAGGGAGCAAGGGGTCCGACTAGCTGAACCGCAGCCAAGCCTCGAATCTCCCCCTCCGTACCAGTATACACAAGTCGAGCGAGCTGCTGCTGCACTCCCCGCTACGCCGCCGCTCTGCCCTACAGCCTGTCAGTATCTCCCCTCCCACTCTCTTGCGATGCGCATGCCGCCGCCGCTCTGTACATCCACCCCTACCGCCGTGCCGCTCAATCACTCTCTCTCGCTCTCTCTCACTAGCGCTATATGCATCGAACGCGCAGACGTGGAGGGACGCAGCGTAAGCCTACCTTTACTCGGGGCATCGATTGGAGCAGCACGCCTGCCATCATTCCCAGCGGCCAATGAGAAAGTGCGGCCCCTAGAGAGGGGGGCGTGGCCTAGCGACTGACGTCACGGTTGCGTGCGCGGCTCTTGACGGCGTCCTCTGGCGACGCGGCCCCTACACCCGACGCGGAGAGAGAGAGAGAGAGAAAGAGAAAGAAGATGGGACGCCGAAACGCCGGCCACCCGATAGACACACGCGCTATTTTATGCTGTAGCCCGAGATGCGTTATACGTATAATATCGCAACACACGTGCGTGTGTGTACATATACGATTATTTCGAGGATATTGTTGTATATTCGTTTTTTTGTTTGGCGCTTATTGCCGGGTTATGCTAATTTCTTTTTTTTTTTAGTGACAATCACAATTTTTGCTGCGGTCTTCGAGTCGCTTTAATACACGATGCGATAAGGCTTGTTAAGGCAAGCAGACTCGGTTTTCTTTAAAAATAGCTGAGTTTACTATTGTAATTAGTGGAATTTTTTTTTCTACCCACGAGTTTACGGAAACTCAGAATTTAAATTATGAGATATGTACGATGTACGATATATTCGACTAACGGAAACGTTTAATATATGTTGTGCAATGTTTCTGCAAGAGTCGTGCGCGTGGATCTGTTTTCGACGGAAACGCGTGTTTTGCTTTCGAGTTTCTCGAAACATGGTGTAATATAGGCATACAAACTTTCGTTATTTTTATAAATATGATTAAGCAAACGTTAAGCCTGCGAAATTTATACTTTTTAAGCGATCATCAAAAGGAAGCGTAAATAACATCACCAGCTTTTATGTATATTGTTTTGCGCTTATACATATACACGCTAAATCTCTTAGAGTGGGAAACCACTCTTTTAGAGTGAAAATCCACTCTTAGCTTCAGTGAAAGTACTTAACTCTATAAAGAGTCATTAATTCACTCTAAAACTAGAGTTTTTGTATCAGTAGAAAAAATCACTCTATGTAAGAGTTGATTGTACTCTATTTAAAAGTGAAATAAGAAAAATTTCGAGGTTAGAATATTTTTACATTACAAATCTAAGAATATATACAGATTTTCTTTTTAGTATAATAATATTCACATTGAAAAACTGCTTCTATTTAATAAATATATTAATAATGAGATACTTACTGCTGGCAAATTGACAATTTTTTCCATTATTGGACTCACTCAGAAACACTTATCATCACACGTGTATTGTTCGTAACTATACGCACTCTACCATTAGAGTGAATTTAGAGTAAATTTTAAGCTTACTATAAAACACTCTAATGCTAGAGTGATATTGTTCATTCCAATTTTTAGATAGACTTTTTCACTCTATAAGAGTTACTTTTCACTCTTAAAGTAATTAAATGCAACTATAGAGTGGATTTTCACTCTAAATTATTTAGCGTGTATATGTTTGACAATCATCGTTCAGTCTGAATTAAGATCGCGACTCAATATACACGAAACTCGAGCTTTTCCACCCGCTGAACGAAGGAAAAGTCGTACAATAGGCGCGCGATCGGCTCAACAAGTCGCATATCCACAAACATATTGCCGCTCCGGTAGCATCACAGTATACATACATAATACATATAAAAGAAGCTCGTGGATGCAGACGTGCGCGCAATGTTTTGACAAAATCGATGCTACCGCAAAGGAATCTTCCGAACTTTTAACCCTTATGTGCGCCGCCAAGAAGGCGCATATATACAAATAAAAGGAGAGAAAGAGAGAGAGAGAGAGAGAGAGAGAGAGAATGAAAATCGCATCAAAGCAATGCCATTATCTGGTTATGTGGGCTTGTGCGTTTAGCCGCGAGATCAAAGTCGGTCGGGCCGCTCGCACAAAAGTAATAATATCATTCCTTCGCTGTATATACTCGATTTGTGTGTGTGTACACAGCCGAAATTCGAAGATACGTACACCCCCTTATTTTCAGGTACTCGGCTATGTAAGAAAAGCCTGAATGGCAAAAGCGTCACTTAAAGTCTCCTTTGCGCTATTTAACACGCTCAGTTTGATCCATTTAGCCTAAGCCATTCTCCTCTCTATCTCTCTCTCGCTCATTCGCTTTTCTCCTTTCTTCCGCACGCCCGTTTCAAAAAAAAAAAGAAAGAAAGAAAGAAAGAAAGAGAGAGGCACACATCAGCAGCAGCAGCGACTCCCATTTCTCTCTTTCTGCGCATATAGTATAGGACCTGTTGCGGTGGCTCGTGTGTTCACGCGCGATATACAACAAGCGCCGCGTGTTATGTAGACGGAGCTCTCTACCGGGTAATAATGGAAGAATGAGTCATAGATAATCAAAGAGGAATAGTGTATAGTCGCGGCGAACTACCCCGGAAGAGAAGAAAAGAGGGAGAGAGAGAGAGAGAGAGAGTCATTGGGCTGTATGTGTGTGAAAAGATGCGCGTGTGCATGCAGGGAGGGAGCCCTGAAAAAGTCGCTATAATATATAAGAGTGAGGAGCAGCTTGGTTGTGTGGTGAAACGCGTTGGACTTAAGCGCCATCTGAAGATGCGAAAGGGAAGAGCGAGTGCAATGGCTACTTTTCTTTGCCGATGACGCGCAGAAAAATGCCGCGTCTGTAAATAACAGAGACTTGGGCATGGATAATTTTCGAAGACTTGAAAAATTGAATGATATTGTTGGGAGATGCAGAAATTGCAGCTGTTGATGAGATTTGATGAATATGCCAGAAAATAAGTACATAATTTATATCAAAAGGTTTCTGAAAGTAAAGAGTCGTTTATAGAATAATTTTTATGTAAACTCTTATTTGAGTAATTATTTGCAGCGTGTATACTTATTTGTATTACGAAATAAGTTTGACCCTATTAACATTATTAAAACGATTATAAGTAAATATCTTGCATTATCCATCTTTTTCTCGTATTAACAACGTACAACGTGTACAAAATAATATAATGCGTCTTAATAGATTATCATAATTTTCATAACAATTATAATAAAACAGGCACAAAAGCAACGAACTTATAAAAATATATACAATTATGAAATAGTCTACAAATTAGTATATTAATTCAAATTACATATACAAATAATAAGACAATAAATGCAAGCCATCACATCTCTGTATAGACAATGACGCTTATCGACGAAGCAAAGAACGGGAACATACGCGCAAGCTCTCAACAGCCACATCAAAGAGATTTAATCAGTTCTTTTTAATTATAACTGCAGCCCTAATAAGAGATACAGGATTGAAGTCGAGCGACGGCAAGAATCGGTTTGAAAAAAGCCCACGCTTTTCTCACTGACCCATATACGTATACGTGTAATATACATATAACACGATCGGCCGCGAGAGAGAAATCAAAACTTGCGGAACCATGTGAATGGAGGCGGGCATTGTATCCGCCGCGTATACACGCACACGTACACAGACAGACACATAGAGAAGCCGTGATATAAAAGCGAGAGTGACGATGACCGATCAGTCGTAACGCGTTTTATATGCTATAGACTTGCCTCCCAATGCTGTACACAGTTTTTTCGGGCTCTTTTGTATCCCGCCGCCGTACTTAAACCTTTTTTGCGCAAAGCGGGTTCTCTGTACGGTGTGTATCAGCGATCGATATGATCAGGCAGCGGCGGCGGTTAATCGGCAAATTTACCACTTCGTTAGCAGGCGTTTGTTTGAATAATTAGCGCGGCTTCTCTTTGTGCGTACAGTTGACGCGCTCATTTCTTTTACTGCTTGATTCTACACTGATATTTTTCGTAATTTCATCTGGTCTCTTGATTTTATACATTACGGAATATTTATACATAATGTACAAGAACATATATAGATATATATTTTGTGCATAAAGATACATGTGAATATTTTTAATTCGAATTAAGGTATATTAGAAAAATTCTGATACACGGGTTTCTCTATTTAAATGGCCAAAATGTTTGAGAAAATTCAGGGAGTAGAATACTGTCTAGGAGTCAGATCCCTGGTCTTTAACTTGTGAATTGGTATATACCTGAAGCAACTAAGTCGGATGGTCGCCCACATTCGGTAATTAAAGTTCGGTAAGGGCGTGGTCGTGGTAAGGTCAGACCTCGTCCGTGTGCTATACATGCTATAGCATAATTATTCGAGAAGGACGCAGGATTATGGAAATCATTATAGATGTTGTAGGTAGGATAATTTGCCTGTCACCAGTCAGCACAAATGCATATTCTACAGGATTTCAGTTTTATTGTGCGCAATATAGTGCGTTCGTGGTCTTACTTATCTATGTACAGACATGCAAGGAAAAGGTTCAGACACTTGATTCTCACCCTTGGATTTTAGGCTTGGAAACCAATTTATATCGGTCAAAAGTTACACTTGCTGAATTTGACAATCCACAAGCGTCTCGCACAACTCATAGCGACTGTTGAACACTTTTAAACTCTGTAGCCAAACTTCTCAAATTCACAGGCTTCACACGAACAACAAATTTTCACAGTAAAACCAAATTTTGATAGAAAAATCCACATCCTCCCAACGCTATTCATGGATGGAATTATACATTTTTTCCTAGCTAAAGTACTGTGCAGCACCGCATTGCCCGTCCTCCAATCAAATTACATACCATAAGATACACCGTTTTGGCTCTGCATCTACAACAGATAGAGGCCAATATCAATAAAAATCAAATCACTATATCAAGTATATGTACATATATATAGGATATAAAAGCGCTACAAGTGGTATATAAGCGCGTGGTAAGTAAGTGGATTAATATCGTGTACAGAAGATCCCGTATATATATATATATATATACACACATTGAAAAAGAGCAATAGCGCGAAGCCGCAAGTACGGCGAGGAAAACGGTTACACACCGCGTGCACATACGCGTACCCTGTATAATACAGGCGACGAATATATATATATATATATATATATATATATGGCAACGGTTTGACAATACGCGGATACAGCGGGAGGCCCGCCATTGTGATTCAAATCATATGTTTGTGATACTCGATGACTGTGTGTCCCTCCTGTCGTATGCGCCCGTGAGCTTTAAGCGTCCAAGAATCGAACGGACGCCTCTTGTGTGTATATCGCTTCTTATAACTTATCTCATATAATGCGTGTAAATGTATGGATATCTGTAGCGTGTGTGGATGCATATGGGAGAGAGAGATATACGAGATACGGCTAAGCGAGATAAGGAAAGTGAATTTTTTTCCAACCAACAACGCGTCAATTTTTGAAATATTTATTAATGCTAATGCAACGTCGACGTCGTACAACGTTTACATGCGTAGGTTACAGGCTATACATATATCCTAGCGTATCAGATGGAACAAACTTAGTTTTAGGGATCGCGAGCTGTACTGGAACTGTCAAAAGCTGGTATATTAAATTATGAAAAGTTGTATTACACGAATTATGACTTAAGGACGAGCTTAAGGAAAATTGATGCGATACTTTTGCAGATACACTCTCGATAAATCTATTTGTAAAAGTAAAATTTGAATCATTTATATAAGATTTGCACGTACAGATTTTTTTTATTAGCATACACTTGAGTAATTTTGTTTTCAAGTGGCAAAGGTGACATATATTTTTGTATCGTTTTCTTGAATTTTTTGCAACGATAAATGTTAAATTGAAATTAAAAGCTAGTTAACTATTTTAAAAACTATGTAAACCATTAAATAACATAAATATATTTTAATATTGCGAAACCTGAATCAGTAATATGAATGAATAAATAATTGACTAAAGAATAAGTAGTCTCACTTGTCGATTTTCCTACTGATAGATCACCTGCAAGCTCTTATAATTTACGCAGTTAATCGAATTACAAACCATGATAAAAGAGGAAAGCAATGAAGAAAAAATTCATTCCTTTGGCGGACAATATTAATAAACCTGTGTGCAAGTGATCGACGAATGCATAGTCAACAGGTGATTCTCCATTGTAGTCTCTCTCTCTCTCTCTCTCTCTCTCTCTCTCTCTCTCTCTCTCTCTCTCTTTCGAGGCAGCGCTTCGAATAATAAAGAACGAGAGAGAAAGAGCCACAAGTACAACCTCCAGCACAAAGAAGCGTTCAGGAGAAGACAAATAATATATAGAAATGGGACAAGTTCGCTTGGCTCGTCGCGAAGAAAATCGAAAGTATAATATTGTGCCCGTAAAGAACTAAGACAAAACAGAACCAAGTGCCGAGGGAGAAAATAATAGTTATGACTTTTAATCGATCCGAAAGCTCAGCGGAGTATTGTATACTCGTCCGCGTTTTTTCGATGGAATTAGAAAAAAAGAAAAACTTACATCAAGAGTCCCCGATTTAAAATTTTTTCATGCCTTCATAACGGAGCAAATGATTTGTCCACAACAATGCCTTATAGTTAACCTATAGTGCGCGTGCAAAGGCAGTCGGTTCGCGTGGCAAAGCGGTTCATCGTGCACAAAGACGCTACTGATGCTGGCCCAGGCTTTTCTCTCGTGCACGACTCTCGCACATGGAAGAGAAAGAGACTTTGTAATCGTATCACGATTATTAGGTAGGACAGTCTTTTTCATAGCGCGTAAAGTGCGTGTAACCCGATTACGATTGCTGCGTGCCAAGAGTTTCATATACATGTATGCATCGTATAGACTCCCGTGCCCGAGGAGTTCAAAGCTCAATGCTTATTGTTGGCCAACAATGATGCGCTATTGTCCCGATACATACGAGGCCCGTCGCACACTTTATATGCATGTATAATGTGTATATATATCTCTGTTTGCGTGCGCGTGTGTATTTGCGCGTATGCGTTAAGCCAAACTTTTATATTCGAGAGGGACATGTGCGTAAAACAGGTGACTCTTGTGTGCATTGAATTTTGGATTTAGACACGAGGAAAATCTCGATTTCGTATGAAAAAATTTGTGGATTCGATATTTTTACATATTTACCTTCGGGGATATGCCACCGAATGAGGATCAGGATCTCGCCAGATGAAAAGCTGGTGCAAATCTTTGTGGGTCTTTTTATACAAAAAAGGTCTATAGTTATTTTTTCGTAAAGTTGACCGTTACCGAGTTATAAACAATTTAATGTTTGAAAAATCTCAAAAATGGCCAATTTCTAAGCTGAAAAAGAATATTAAAAAATAAAATTTTGGAGTTTACCTAAATTCTTAAATAATTTTGGAATATTCCTTAACAAAATCTTAAAGAGTAATTACAGATGATTTCATTCTAAAGTTTTGATTTTTAATTGTTAAATAGACGTTTTTAGTTAAATAGAAGTTTTAAATTTGGACCATATTTTCATTCCGCAAGATTCTGATTCTTATTCAGTGGCATATCCCGAAGGTGCATAATATGCAATAATATCACATCCGAAAATTTTTTCACATGAAAGCGAAGTTTTCACCTTGCCTAATTGCGATGATTAAAAGAATTTTGTTCAAAAGATAGAGTCAAACTGAGATAGGAAAATAATTGGCTGAAGTAGAATGATGATTTGTTGGTATTTCTATTTTCTGTAGTTTTTGCTTGTTAATTAACTAACTTTTAAAATATAAAAGGGAACAATAATTATAGCTTAAAAAATGCTATATTTTTTAATATGTATGAATAAAGCACAGAAAAACATTTCAGGCTTACGAAAGTGTTTCTAGTCTAAGTAATAGTCAGGCTGTTTAATTAGTTTTCTACATTGCAGATACTTTATTTATGGTGCACCTTCAATTGATTTAACTTTTGGGTCTTATTTTTGGTGCTTTATTCATATTTAATATATCTCGTATAAATGCGATGATCGACCACTGTTTGGTGACCTTTTATTTTGGTTTGTGCTATGAAATTACAGTTATTAACCTTATTTTCTTTGGTTTGTATTATCCTGTAAATAGGTACCTTATTGAAAGGTTTTAAGGTTTATATACGATTTACAGAATACCTCCAAATCCAGTAACCCAACCATTTTCAGATAACCGTTATTAATGTTCTGCTACCACAAATTAAACAAAATTAAAAGTTTTCTGAGTTTTTCGTTAAACTCAGAAATACAATATTGTTCTATCAAATATAACCCTGCTAGAAAATTTAACGATATTTCAGCCAGATTGAAGCTAGATTTGCATGATATGCTCACGATCTGGCTGTATTTCTGGACGGAAGCCCCATGACCTGGCGACGGTTTTAGAATAGAATCTGGGTGGATTCTACTTAATTTTTAAAATAATATAAAAATATATTTCATTAAACGTTACTATATTTATTAATAAATATTGTATTGAAAAATACAAAAATAATAATTTAAAGCTATATTATGTCCATTTGGGGTTAATTAATCCGTTTAAAAACGTTCCGTAAAGACATTTAAAAATCGACCTTCTGCTCGCTAACATAACCCATGTATCATAGGAGCTCGTTCTGTACACGACTTGTCCCGCTTTGAGACGTCAGACGTCACAAAACGAGGCGGCAGACGCACCGAAACAAAAGTACAGCAGCGCTCTCTTATTTTGTGCGGCTGCACTTACATAGCTTTAACGGATTTCTAGGCAGCTTGCGATTACATTCTGCCTAGAAATTAGCTGAACCGATCCGCCTAGAAGCTGGTGTACCAACTAGCTCGACTCGTTAATTTTCTAGCAGGGAAGCAATGATTATAATCTAAGTTTTATTAATGGTGAACTTATAAGTAATATAAAAGGTGAAATTATAGAATTCAGGAATTTAAGAATGTGGTATAGTGTCGCATTCGTAATCCTCACTTCAAGGTGCAATATTGAAAGTATGGAAAAGCCAGTAAAACAAGGGGCGTCTCGAGGGGCGTAGTTGTCGACGGTAAATCCTACTGGGAATCCGCCCCAGTTTGGAAAAACGCTAATGCGTCAGGCATAATGAGGTACCGGTGTGCGATGGTCAAGTACATCATTATGGTTAGATAATATTATGGTTAGTTATGGACTTCTCTACCAGAATACCTATACAAAAATTCAGCAAAGTGAATGTATCTATTTGGTGAATCTTGACAAGTAGGCCTTGAAATGCAATTAGGATTAAATAATCCATTTTTAAACAGATTATAGCAGCTTACAATTAAGGGGCTGCGTGCTGCCCTTCAATTTAGTACGTTTTCCATGCGTTATCATATAGACATTTTCAAACTACTGCGACTTTCATAGCGAACCTTCCGAAAAAATTTAATAAATACTACTTTTGAACATAATATCCATGGCAAAAAAATATCTTATTGAAGAGTCTTTAAATTACCAGTCTAGGCTATTTAATATCTCATAGTTAAATGATGTATCAATAATACTTGGACAGCATGCTTGTGAAAAAATCGATATTTGCCTTTGAATCGTGTCAGGCGGAAATCACCGAATTCTTTTGCTTACATCCTTCTATCATCGAATTATCAAACTGAAACGATTAAGAATGATAAATATCATTCCAACCACGCGACAATGAAGTAATATTTACGTCCGTTCACAATTAACACTTTCCATTAATCGTTCAATAGCAAACAGAGATAAACGAAGAGATCCATTGTTTCTCAGCGGGAATTTCTCGTACTTGCGCTTTAGCTCGCAACACTGATTCATAATTAAAATGATCAACCGCGAAGCACATGAGAGCCTTACAACTTCTTTATATGAATGAGCGCACGACGTAGGCGCGTGAACACACTGCGTGTACAAAGTGTATTTATACACTGGCTCAAGCGTTTGCGCAGAGAGAGAGAGAGAGAGAGAGA
>UELV01085867.1:0-27457 GCA_900490015.1 Megastigmus stigmatizans | reverse complement strand
CGTCCACCGCATTAAACAGCTATACAGCAGGAATCGAGGAGTTTGTCAAATGTAGCGCGCCTCTCAGAGCTTGGAGCATAAACGAGTCTAGCCACCTACATATCCGTCGGCATCCTCCTTTCTCTGTCATAACTAAATCCAAAAGGAACTGAGAGTCCTCGGCGGCTACCCAAAAGAGAGGACAAAAAAAACAAGAACAAAAGTCCGAACCGAGAGAGAGAGACGCTATCATCACATCCATCCATCCGAGATTGATGAAAAGCCGCAAGAAAGTGGGTCGTCGTCGTCGACGTCGTCTAACACACAGCCGCACATATACACGCAGGCGCGCATGCGTAGTAGCCGCGAGAGGACAGTTAGCGCTCTACACGACACATAGCGATACTCTATATACATATAATGCACTCGGACACGCATCTTAAGATAAAAATCGGGCGTTCGCATAACGTATCACGTACAATATACACGGCTGCGAATAAAAGGCAGATGAGACCCTGGTACGTGTGCACGAGAGAGAGTCTAAACGTTTCAATTATATATACATATATATATGCGTGTGTCTGTGTGTGCATGTGGACAGGGAGCAAATTTGCGGATGCGCGCAATTGGCATCGCACACCTTCAACTAGACACTGTACACGGTATGTGGCAGCTGCAGCCGAGTGAAGCACAGGAGCTGCACCGCCGCGCGAATTACGTATTGGCCGCGCGCGAGCGCTCGCACAGCGGTAGGCCAATCGCCACTTATCAAGCAGTCTATGTATACTCATGCGATAATGCGATGCTGCTGCTGCTGCCGATGTTTCTGCACCGTTGCATTCTATCCATCTCGCTTGTGTCCTGGTATACGGGACGACCTTGTCAGGGCATTCCCTAGGTCAGTGTTAATTTGACGACGGCGGCGACGCCGGCAGCGGTAGTGGATTTTATTGTCTCCGGGACTGTCGCGCGAGTGCTCGTACTTCCAGCCTTTTTACCCGACCTCTGCGGATTGTTTAAGTGCAAGCCGCCGAGAGCTTTTTCTTTTTATTCGATCGAGTGTTGAGATGGTATATATAGCTGAGACGCTTGTCAACGCGGCGGATAAGCCGAGAAATCGGTCGAAATTCATACGATTAAATTTTTGTTGATTTTATTTGTAGACGTGCATTCAGAGTGGATTGTGGGACGATTGCTTGAGAAATCATTATTTTTCTAAATGAAATTTTAAATTTGTATCGTGGAAGATCGATGGGGACTTTTATGATTTTTATGATTATTAAATTGATGGTTGTAACGCGAAGTACTTTAATCGAATTCGAATTGAATTGACTTTGTCGTAAAACGAGGTTCATCCATATTTATACACAGAAAGATAGTGGATGGAAATAGGTTCAACATCCATTTTTCAATGAACGCAGCTCACTGACGTTCGCCCCAGCAAATTGTCTCGGTGCAATTTCTTTTTTTTTTTTTCTTTTTATTTAAAATACATGCACTTTGTTCATTTTTTATGCTCTGACGCAATTTAAATAGAATTTAACGATCGCGTTAAATAAACTATTAGCGGCAGTCGAATTACAAAAGGTTAAATTAATCAACTAACTTATGAAAAGCTTCTTATACTAAATAATTTAATTAATCGTTTCTCAGAGAAATCAATTGGCATTTGAAAGTTTGCCTCTTCGACTTGATACTCGTGACTATCATATCTGAAGTATTTAACTAAAGAAATTTTAGTTTACAAGCTAAATATTAAGTTTCACTTTATACGTCAAGCATCATTTCTTATCTACCTTTGATAAAAATTGTCTTTGATGATTCAGCGAATTTCCATTGCACACCTGTTACGCTATCGCCATAATTCTAAAGCATTAATTTTAATCAATCGATGAAAAGTTTGTTTTTCCTAAGTGCAAAGAGTCTTCCAAGCGATAGGATAAAACGGATTAATAAATAACATTAATAATATTGCTAATAATAAAGTAATAGTATTGAAAAATTTATTTTTACAAAAATCGACTAAAGAATATCGATTAAATAACTTGTTATTTCAACGATTAGAAACCGATTATTCTGTATTATTTTTTCTAAATCGTATCATTTTCTTCGTTATAAACTGCTCCATATCACTCGCAATTCCGCATCCTCGGGTAACATTTAATTTTACTCATTCCAATATCGCTCACTAATTAATCTTTTTCATTACTATATTTATACATCAATCGAATTTCCGAATTTCATAGTACCGAAGCAAAATTGAATTTCGCGACAAAACATTTTTTAAACCCGTACTTATATATCACTGGTGCAGCACTTTGATGCAAATCGCATGGAAACACACTAGACAACGGATAACCGTTAAAAACATCGCGCTTACCTGTTACATCAGCCGTGGCAGTTAACCCTCTATAGCCTAAGTCCAAAGCATCTCATTTATCATATGCACTGCAGAAAAATGCAGAATCACGACACTGCACGCACGAATTCCTCGGCATGCACATCGAAAAAAAAAAGAAAATGGAGGATCAGGCCTCGATGCATAAGTGTGTGTGTGTGTGTCAACAAAGAGCGGAAATCCAACGGAGGCATCAATCGGGTGCCGCGCGCGCGTTGCATAAAGGCGTGAGCTGCACACGCGGCTTTTAAAACTTCGCACACACACACACACACACACACACACACACACACACACACACACATACACGCGAGATGCAGGGAACAAAGAAAATCAAAACCTCGCCGCCGATACACAAATCATACAGTGCCGGCGTCATTGTCGGCCCTCCCCTGCGTATATACGATATACACGAGACAGTGAGTAAATCCACGAAGGAGAGCGCAAGGTATACGCATGGCAATACTGGCAGCCTTTTGCACCACAACAATAGTTTTCAGGCCGGAGATACTTAATTAGATGAGAGGAGCTATTGGAGACGATATGTCGTTGCTGCTCGCTATCCGAGTTGTTTGCGAAATGACGCGGCAGGCCCCGAGCTTTTTGTCCCTATATATGCCAACAGTTAAAGCCAGGATGATTTGTTGCGAAGAAGTGGGTTTGAAACGCTCGTTGTATTCGAATAGGTAACGATTGTTTCTTTTTTTGTTGAAGCTCCGTTCTATTTTAAAGAGCTGTGTTGTTCTTTTCCACGAAGGGTTGGGTCGTCTTGTCAAGTTTTCATTAGCGGAATTGTAGTTTGTCCAGTGAGGAACGCACCCGCGTAAATTGAAGTTTCAATTTTATGACCGATGCGTATACGATAGAATGTCAGGCTGTTTTTGTTCCTTTATGAATAAAAGTCGTTCCGTGCAATTTTGATACAACCGCCTTTTCACCTTCTCAGCGCGTAATTAGTTTATCCGAAGAATCAAAGCTCGTATATCGCTGTTCGTGCAAGACATTCATCTTTTTCCATCAAACGATACGTTAAAAGCGATAATAAGAAGTCCCTATATACAAATCGCGACGTAATACACGGCCACTGCGGACAAACAATAAGTCTAACAGCCGCGGTTCAAAGCTCCATAACGCATGTATACGCCAGCTTATGAGTAGTGCCATTTTCTTTGATCTTGGGTAGTATATGTGTCACGTATCGCGCGTGACGATGCGTATAGTCTTATTCCGCACGTTGACCTGACGATTTTAATCCAAGGACGATGAGTATATAGAAGAGAATCGTGCAATAGCTTTATCGACGACGATCTCTATTATATTACGAAAGCTCGTGTCAATATTCTCTTTGGTAGTTTTCCTCAACAGACATGTCTATGTACGCGGGAAGCTGTGAAAAAAACCATTGAATTTAGAAAATCGGCTTGGTAAATTGGCGTCTTGCTTCGTTCGTCTGTTTCTACTGCAACATCCTAGTATTATATATATATATATATATATGTTTAAGAAACGAATCCCTGCGCAAAATCGTATCGAATTAGACATCGACCCGAACAATCTCACCAAGTCACGCGGCCACACACACACAATCCCGCGCACTATCCTAATCCCCCGGGACGCGTCCCCATAGCCAAACAATAGCATTACTCTAATCGAGAGTGAAAGCTCTCGCGATGCGCAACAGGCCCACGAATACACATATATACAACTAGCACATCACGAGCGAACAATCCATCGATGCGCACAACCATACAATAATATTCGCCATCCAAGACAAAACTTTGTGTACCCATGCACTTCTCGCGCGAGTGCAACTTGCATCGAGTCGAGCGCTATTGCTGCACGCACGCGTATATCAACTTCCGGCTCTCTAGCATCGCGTTTAAAATTAGCCCGCAAGAGAGAGAGAGTCCGTACAGCGTAAAGTCCCACAAAAACGTGACCTGCACTCGTGCGTGTATATCATCGTGTACAGGTAGCGGAGTATGCAGCACACCATAGCAGCCATGAGCGAGTCTGGCCTATAGCGAGCAAATCGTAACCGTACGCGCTTTTACAGCTAAAGGGCGACTCGATATAGGCGCGCGCTCGCTCAGGATTGCGCGACGACTTTTTTCTTCGGGAGCTACTGATGAGTTTTTTTCTTTTTCTTTTTCTTTTCTGTTCGAGTACGGAAACTGATATATCTTTGTAGATATCTGTAAACGGTCTTAAGTAATTTAGTTTCGCTTGCTTGTTTTAACCTACGTGAAATCTTTGGCTGTGTCATAATTAAAATACTTCGAACTGAATTGTCTACAGTTAACCAGTCAGCGTGCACAATGCATTAGAAAAGATTAAGGGCTTAATTAATGCAAGAGCTGAAAGCTCCAAAAATAGCAGCGGAAGTAAGAGCAGCTTTTAACAGTTAGTCCGATTTCACGCGCATTACTCAGTGTGATCATGTAAAGCGGTCGTAAAAATTAATAAATCACACATATAATCGATTGAATTTGAAATGACCGACGCACGAGGTGTGTGTGTGTGCATAGTGCGGACACGACACACGTCGGCATTTTCGAGGCGTCGAGAGATTAACGCAATTACTGCACGCGTTATGCGCTGCAGCTGCATAATAAACGAAAAATCCGATCGATATCTATATCTATCGTCAATATTCGTAAAGGTGAACCCTGCGTATAATATACTGTTATTGTCACGGAGTGTCTTTAAACGTAGAATCATTTCGGGAGAATTGTCGAATGCATGGCAGCGATAAAAGAAAGCACGTTGCGTCAAAAATTTCTTCCATGTGACCAATACACTTTTGCAATATCTACGTAAGTACGTGATGGGTTATTATTTTTTTTTTGCCTCGTTGCCGAGTTCCGATAATGTGTATACCTAAAGTACGCCGACTGATCCGCCGCGAAATCACGCGTTCGCCACTGATTTGCATAAACAAAAGAAGGAGAGTCGCGCTTTCCGTGTAATACGCCTTACCGCTCGCTGCACAAATGCATTGTAACTGAATTACGGTAATGATCGTTAATTTCTCTTGTTTCTTTTGCACTTTGTCGATAATGCGCCGCTTTTACGATGCGAGCCCGTGAAGCAAGAAGCTTACCCAAGTTCTTTGTATAATATTGTACAAATCGCTTTGCGAATAATTTGCAAAACGGAATCTCGAAACAGTTATATGTATATAGGAATGACGCGCGACGATTAACTGGTATATACTTGCGTGTAGAGATTTCGCACCTTTCGATGATTACGTCCCACGCAAAAAGCTTCGTTGCTGAACTTTTTGTTTAAATTGTACCACGATTTTTATACGCGATAATATATATTAATAATAATTCGAACACTTGAAAGTTTCTAAATTGCTGATTTTACGATCTTTAGATACGGACTTTAATAACTTTGATAAATGCTTTTTAATTTCGTTATATTGAATTTGCAGTAAATGGTATACATTATGCAATAAACATTATTATTTATTAAATTTTCACTAGACATTCTTAAGAATTTTATTTTTGCAAGCGGTTTTCCTCACTTTTACTGTCAATGACTATTTGTATAATTTATATTATTTTCAAGATTCTATTAAGTTTCGCATTTCACAAATGACCCGCCTTAAAAGATGTGTAAAATTATTATCATTCGTTTGAATGCTAACAGTAAATGCAAAGTACAATGAATTCATATTAAAGTTGTATTTAAAAATTAATAATACTCTACGTTAATTTTTTATACTTGTTAGAAACCCTTTTTAATATGATTATTCAATATTATTCTTTATTGCATTTAATAATATTTTTGTAAATTACTGAAAGAATATTTCTCAAAAAAAGAAATTTTACTTCGACTCATTCTCGTATCGAAGCATTAAAATATTAGCTCTGACTAATTTGGGCGAAAAAAAAATACACTTTATCCGTATCTTATTAAATTTCTTATCACGCACATCTCAATATGAAAAGCTAATTGCGATAACACTAAAAGCGAGATCGCAGAAAAATCTGTTTATTATAATAAAGAATATTCAATTTGCAGAGAAATCAATAAAATCTTTTCTTATTAAGTAACAATAAAAGTCTTGCTTATGATTATACATTTTGCACAGCTTCGAACTATAATTGAATTCTTTTTTCGATAGGAAAAGTATACAATAAAATATCAGTATACATAGTTCCTAATACGTGCGCGTTATTGATTAAACGATTAATACAAACTTACTTTTATAAGGTGCGCTTAAAAATCTCGGAAAAAAAAGTCATTCATCGAACGATAAACAATTCTACTGTACCAAATTCCCAGAAAAAAAATCGACTATAGAATTCCTACTCCAAGCAATAACCTCACCATAATTTGGCCGAAACTCCACTTCGGGCGTTCAATTAAACCCTAAAATCAATCCAAGCCCAATCGCACCAACCAATTATTCGCTCTAACAGTGTCATAGACCAATGAAACAATGTTGGAAAAAATCCTTTTTACTTTCCATTCCACTGACGAGGCAGAATTAATATTGACGAGCTCTCGTAACTATCCACGTACACACACACGCGCGCTATGTACATATATAAACCGCGGGAATAGATAGCTCTTGGGGTTCGTTAACTCTCGGTTTTTAGACCCGGCGCCCATTGACGGAAAATTGGCCTCGCGCGCGAGCGGCGACTGCCAGGCGGACAATGTCATTGTCATAGGCGCGCCGTGACCATTTGTCGCACACACACACACACATCATCAGCAGCAGCGAGAGAGCGAAACTCGTCGTGTCCGGGAAGTCGAAACGTATATATATGTGTGTGTGCGCGCGTGGGCGAATGTGGAGAACGGTACGCCGATGCATTGGTACACGAAAACGCTTTGCAAAATTGACGGCAAAGTGCGCGCTCGACGAGTTGATGCGCGCTGCATGTCACACTATATGGAGGATTGACGCTTTGGGATGATTGCGTATGTGTGTGTGAGTGGTGACGCCTCGTGAATTGTGCGGTTCTTGGCGATCGAGTATATAGCTCGAGTTGTCCGATGATGATGGGCAGTTAGGAACTTTCACACTGTTTAGAAAAATAAACTTATATGTGGGGTTGAGTTTGTGTATACATAATAGATCAATGAAACAATGTATAAAATTGACTCATTTAAAAGAAAGGTTTTATAAATTATTCTTTTGTAGATATCGATTTTTTAAATACGAAGAAATTCTGCATGATTATTATTATTAATATTGACACAACGTGTTACATTTTAAAATCTTAGTGGAATTTAGTCATCTTAAAACATCGAGTTTTTGAAAAACATTTTTAAAAAATTACTTATTTTTTTTCGAAAAATAATCTACGAACTTTTTTTAATCGTCATCCAGACCAAATCTATAGTGGCGGTAGTAGAAAGATTATATTTTAAACTACTAAGTTTTGGAAAAAGTTTCTATGCCGAAAGTTAAAAAGAAAAAAACAATTTTATCATTCGCAAATGAATTTGCATGAGCACTTTGTGTATGGATTATAAATTTTTACACACACTTTTTTCTTATAAATTAAAACAATTACGCAATCTTCGCAAATCATACAAAAGCCTACAGAATAATAATCTTACAAAGTTTCGAGATCAGAATTTCAACGTTAACCGCTTATCGTTAATCTCTGGATATACCATTTTCCTCTATTCAGATATTGTAACAAGTAAAATGTATTTTGTCAATCTTTTCGTAAGAACATTCAAAAGCACTTACCTCCAAATTATAATGACAACGCACATTTACATTCTTTTCATATATTTTCACATTGGTTTAAGTTATTGCACATGACAAGTCACCACAACATTAAAGAAAAAAATCTGAAAATGAATAAGTAATTGTTGATTATACATGAGTCACTCCCTAATCTTATTTCTCTACTCTAAAGATTGTACAATCCCAAGAGTATATACTTAGCATAAAGTCAAATGCTTGCAAACCACAGTTCTTCTGTTTCACAAGACTCATTATAAATCTTTAGTTTAATTACAAATCAAACTATGATGTACGTTTTCCTGCACTAAGACTTTGCAAGTACTGTTGACATGAGTACATACACTGCCATTCTTCACAGAATTTATTGATAGAGCTGGTATACTCGGATTCACACTTCGTGACGATCAAAATGCACCAGACCTTTTTTCTCAGATATCCTATACCCACAAAACACATACGAAAAAATATGACAATGATTCATTGTTTTTTTTTTTGTTTTCTTTTTTTATAGCCTAGTTGAATGTGCATACGTCGCACAATTTAAATCAATAATGAAAGGCTAAAAAAGTCACTTTTAAAAGACAAGTACGCAAATAGCAATATATATTTTTATGGCTACAGGAAATGAGAGATACAAAATAACAATGCGAAACATACCGATTAAAGCGAATTTAAAATTTATAATGAAATAGTTAATCAGTCGCGAGATTAGTCAAAACCCATTTAGCGAAATCGAATTTCATTTAAAAGCATTAATATATAATGTGTCTGATTTATATTTCGAACTTAGTATATAGTACGAATATATATATGTGCGCATGGTAAGGGTTAACAAAAAAAAAAGTAAACAATCAAATTGGAATATTCATGGCACGTTCGACTTAACATGAATCGTGCCGAGCTAATGAATTCTTTCAATTAAAATTGTCCATGCGGTATATCGATACCATCAAAAATATATTAAAGTAAACAATGCTTTATTATCGATTTCGAATAATCTGCCGCATTACAGAAACACATAGCAAACAGTTCCGCGGACGACTCTTTCGAATATATTTCGAATTATTATACAACAAAAAGATGCGCACCTATTTTTCGCGATTATTATCCCCAAATATGTATTTTAATAAACTTTTTTAATAAACAAGATGTTCATTGCAAATCACTGAAGTACTTATAACGCAATCTAATGCAGCATGACTCGAACAACCGAGGGAGCAACAAAATCAACAATCGCAGACCAATTTATTTATCGCTCCCTGTTTGCCAACTACAAAGCATGCGCGAGTTCTATCTGCCATTGGCAAACGCAACCGATTACATATTGGCCGTCGTTTCGAATAACGCTTCAATATTTGCGCAGTCCCACACACGGAAAAATCTATTTTCAAATATTCATTATTAGCATTGCAATTGCACAAGTTGCAAATTCCATAGTAACAACCAAAATACCATAAAAACCGAACGTACCATCCTGCAATTGAATCGATTGCCGACTGTCATCCAAAAATCCGTCGCAGCACAAATAAGGCGCAAACAGCGTCATCGTACACGTAAGAAGTGTATCCTATATATATATATATATATATATATAGAACTCGCGTAATGACGCTTCCGTGGTTTTTCACGAGTCCAAAGTCGAGAAGAGCGAGCTCAAGAGGCTCTCCGTATAACCGCGAATGTCCGCGCCTGCGCACAAACTCGCGTGGTGCACAAGGCAAATGAACGCGTGTACGAGTCATTTCGTATTAACGAAGGATATCTTATACCCGCGGTGTGGCCTCTCGAAATTTTAGTCACGGATCCGCACCAGTGCCACGTGCCCGGTATATACGCACGCTTATACATATACAGTACAGGCGTACAAAAATGTGCCTCGCGCTTACCGAAATAAAAAGAAGATGCGATGACAGTGTGCGCACGCAGGGAAAGACCTGATGCGCACGCGTCTACAATGCAATTTTCGTATATTCGCGCTAACTGTTGAAGCGTGCACAAGATTGTGAAATTGAAATTCGGATGCAGGTTATTTTTGTTGTATTATTGTTTTATAAATCGACAATGTACATACAAAGTGAAAACAATCGAGCTATCCTTCTATAAATCAAATTCTATTCTTACATACGACGATTGCAATCGAACGACGAGAATACAAACTCGCCCAAGAGTACAAAAATTCAATTCCCCCTATATATGCACAGCTTTGTAATTCTGTATTTAAAAAAAAAAATAAAGTTTTATCGCACACTGGCACCTATACTCCATACACAAGCTTACTTTAATTTTCGCGCAAGTTATATATTGCTTCCCTGTCGCATACGTATTGTCCCATTCGACACTTATATAATATATATACAATACCGCCTTGCTATGTATACACCCGCGTTTTACTACTTCCCCTGGCATGTCCGAGTCTTTGTTTCTCCGCTAACAGGCACATCTCCTTTGCATACACATCGCATGCATGGCATAAGTCGCACCAGTCGAATTTAAGATATACATACATCGGAGAATACAACGAAAGACGCGCTCGTCCCATCCGGTTTAACGATATATTCGTGCGACGTCCATCCAACTCGTAAACTTCCTTCCTGCTGTGCTTTAGGGGGGTCCCCCCCTGAACAGCTCTCGAGGAATACATATCGAAAATTAATGACCACCTTTTAGTCGACTGATGCCAGCTCTTTCGTTCGACACTTATTGCGCCTCTCCGGCCTATATGATGCGATTTGTTACGGGAAGAAATTCTGGGCCTTTATCGCCAGCTGCTGCTGCTGCTTCCATTGACTGATATTTTATTGCTTATGGATTATACCCGGATTATACGACGCGGCTTATTTCACAGAATTTTTCGACTGTGAATGTAAACCCAATCGGGATACGCAGTAAAGTTAGATGAGGAAACTTTTGTGTATCGATTTGAAGGAATCCGTAAAAAAAGCCTCTTTCTGTTATACGTTTTGTTATGGATATATATAACAAATCGAAAAATACACCTGACATCAAGCTCTCGCTAAAGTGTTTCATGATGCAACGGACTTTTGCGCATACATGAGTCAACCAAGCACTTATCAGCTGTGCGACACGTATGTTACAACGATGAAAATATATTCCAGAATCTAAATAGATTTTCTCTCGAATCGCCGATTTCAAAACATACCTACCTCTTTATACATCGCAGCGCAAAAAAGTGCAGTCATTAATCCCCTGTTTAAATTGAAATGACGAAACGAAGAGAGTGAGAAAGAGAGAAAAGTGCACGCATAAAAGAGTCGATATAGTCAGCCTTGGCCAGGATTCTTTAGCACCAGCTTGATTTATACACGAACTTCAAATTACCGCGAATGATGTAAATACCGTTTAAAGAACCTCATAAAATAGCAGCGCACGCGGACGGCGCATGAATAAAAAAAAAGCAGTGCACACATGGCGACTCGCAATGATCCAAACGTGCGTCGCGTGTCAAAAAGAAAGCGATTAAAAATATAAACTCTCTCTCTCTCGCCGAGGGAGTTGTAAAGAAAGAGATCAGCAGTTGCCTATAGAAAAATGATGTTGGAAGAGGAGCAAACTACGCCTGCGGACCGCGAGTGTATTATTATGGTCCTAGAAAGCGAGAAAGACCGGCTCCGAGGCGGAACCCCCGAAGCGGACCTACTCTCTTCTCTCCTGGCCATTTGACGCGTGTATACATATATATAGGCAAGCAGAACGCGCAAAGGCAGGAGAGGAGAAAAAGCCGCATCGGTAATGGCCATTTCACCGGCAACGGACGACGGCTACGACAAGAAAATTGAAAACGTCGACGAGTAAACAAAGTCCTCTCTGATTGGGTTGTTCGGTCGCTTTACTTTTTCCCGCGTGCCCTTTTTACGCGCGGCTCATCGGCTTTTTCTCGCCTTGCAGCTTAGTTACATTTCATTAACTTTTTTTCCACTTGGATTTGGTGACGCGTCTGTGATGGGTGTACAATAAAGTTTTTTTTTTTTGAAAAATGTACCGCTTGCGTTTGGGTTAATCGAGTACCCTGTATTTTGATGTCGCGAGAGAAAGTTTGATACAATTTAAATTTTATTGTACCTGAAAAATGAAGCAATTATAGCCAACAAAAACTCATTGAAATTTGGTTCTGACTCAAAGTCCATACTTTTTGTCCGTTTCCGAGATACTCATTTTTGCCATGATTCGCAGGAAAGGAAAGATAAATGCGAGGACCAAAGACGTCATTATTGCGTTTGCGAGAAGCGTTCACGTTAAATCTGGGAGGATCCGTTCCTGCCGAGTCACGATTTTGAGGAAGGAAATATAAATAAACACTCGACTAGGCCATTTCTCGCTAAAGAGTCCCAGACAAATCTAAAATAAGCTATTATACAATAATTATTTGTTCAAAATGCCGCAACTCTTAAAAAAAAGAAAAGATAATATATTCTCCATATTATACTTTTACATATTTTTTGTAAATTGCATTGTGAAAAACTGGAGACATAAATTTGCATGATGCAATTAAAAAGCTGCATTGCTAAAGTTTACATTTTAAAAAGCAGATAAAGTTTTTAAAATTGTATTATTGTAAGATCGAGATAAAACCTTCATTAGTTTTTGATAAATATTAATAAAATTTTTAATCTAAATACTCCTTATGTGATCAAACCGATACGTGATTAAAGCGAAGTGCATCAGTCCAAGAAAATAAGGACTAAAACGGCTCTTAACGTTTGAGGTGGGCGTCGATACTGAATCTGCGAGCGCAAGCTTCCTTTGCCAGTCATGATTTTGCGAAACAGACTAGAGAGTAAACAGCAATCAAATCCGTTTTTGCCTTCCATCAAAATAGACATTAACTACCCGAGACAACGCACTATTTATTTTAGATTAGCGTAAGTCAGGTACTGTTATTTATTCCTACGATTTCTATTATACACATCTGTTCAATTGCACAGTGATTTTTGTTGATTTTTTTTGTTAATGAAAAATAAAACGCGGTAGTATCAACATATCGTCCTAAAAAGATAAGCAATGCATCCGTATATTGAATCTTTCGTAATTTTAGCTGTAATAAAACGCATCATCTTCGGTAAATATTTAGCCAATCGTCTTTAATAAATTATAAACATAGCCAGCCATTATTTTCATCGTCAACATCGTAAATAAAGAATAATTCACGATTGTTTCTTTCATATCATTCATACGACATCGTTTTAATACATTTTAAAGTTATAATATAAACTTTAAATTGTTTTGAGTAACAAAGCTATAGTAGCTAGTAATTCATAATAACTGTAATACATAAAATTTTTCACAAACATTAATCAGCACATGACAAATATATTAAATAAATTTATCTTTACACGAAACCAATTATCCTAAAGAGGTAATAGTAAATATTGAAACCAGCATACAAAGCCTAAAATTTGAAAATATTGCATATAAAATACTATGGTACCCTACTTTATACATGTTACACAATAAAATAAATCCGTTCCTCAAAGGAACACTGGCGGAAAATCAATCGTGCTCGAGTCACGATTTTCTAGACTGCACTCGAGAGGCAAAAACCACGAGTGCAAACATCTTTTTTCTCTCGCGCTATAATAAACGTCGCGTCTCGGCGTGTGCATATTCTTCTCTCTCTCTCTCTCTCTCTCTTTCGACGTTTTATGCAAACTAACCGGCAGACGCTGTACGTTTCAGATGCTTACGTAGACGATTCGCTTCCTTTTTTTTTCCCCGCGATCCATGTAACACGAAAAATACGTTGCCGTGCGTCGTCTATCTCTCTTTTTTTTTTGTTGTTCATTATTATATACCTGCGTTATCGCGTGTACGTACGTACATTGCTCTCTCAGAATCCGATAATCGGTGGTATAAGTGTTAAGTTCGAATTTATGCCGGTTAACTAGCGAGAACGTGTGGATCGAAGAAGAAGCGGTACTCGCCAGATAACCGCAAACCGAGTCGCAGGAGTATCGTTTTATCAGAATCAAAACATGATAAGGACTATATTGTTTTATCGCCGTGTAAATGGGTTTCCTACTGTGTCATCGATATATTGTCTACTTTCTGGTGGAATTTATATAGGTGACGAATATAGCACGGTTACGTTGTGGCTGGGAATTTTGCGGGTTTAATAATGAAGCACGTTGGCAAGGAATGCATAAATTGGCCATGATACACTTTCCTTGATTTGTTATATTACCGTAGTAAAATAAAGGTTTGAAGGTTATTATTGATGTATTTTTTGCAAATCTATATTCTCAAGGATTATATAAAATTGTACAAATTAACTAGGCTATACTCTGCATTTATATATAGCTACATAATGAAAATCGTAAAAACAACTAATTGTTATTCATGCTTACTTTTTGTAAGATCGTAAAATAAAATTAAAATTATTTACCGTAGGTGCTAAAATCTTCACTACTGATTGCAAGATGCAGAAATGCAGACGTTATTCATTAATAATGTTACAATATTCGAATAATGTTACAATCAAAACTGCAGATACTAGATATAGCACAAATTTGATATTAACAAATTGTACATTAGAAAATGTTTTTCTAGTATTAATATATCGTATACATATCTGGAGTATGTTTTATAACATTAAGCGATAAATGATCTGATATACATTTTATTTTTAATATCTTATCTCAGTTAAGGAGTTTTAACGTTTTGATGTGAAGAACTTAGTGAGTTCCATTTGGCTGCCGACGGTAATACATCACCTGAACCTGTAAATCATGATTTTTTTCAAAAATAAAGTTCATATTATTCAAAAACTACAGCGTATTCATTCTATTTAAACTATCTTTCAATTAAAATTGCAAAATATCCAACTTCAACTTTCAATAATCTTATTGAAATTTAATAAAAAAAAGCATGCATAAAGTTCTTAGCTATTCCATAATTTCTTAGATGCACTTTAATTTACCAAGAATTAGTTGATCCCTTTACTCGTACGTAATTCCCTGGTCTCACATTCACGTATATTTTTACGCTCTTGGGAATTCCATCAGTCATAGAAGCGTTTCATTCTAATATACTTAATTGGGTAAGTGCAAAACATTTATTTATATTTTTCGCGACCCTATTACATCGCGTTCATTAGCTGAATGTTATACTACATGATACGACACGCGCGCATCATTTATATTACGTACGCAAATGTCTTTGATCTCATTTGCGAGTATCCTCAATAATAAATGAATATATCTGCAGTGTCGCATGACACGTTTTATTGAATCTCGATTTAATCGAGGGTAAAAATATTTGTGCTCCGAAATAAAAATAATGTTCGTGTGATATCGTAATTTATTTCGGAGAATAAATGATATTCCAACGGAATAAACAAGAAATTCAGGATTTTTGTCTGATTGTTTCGTGTAATTTTAACACGATAAAAGCTTCCTATCGTAAATGAAATTTGTCGAAAGCATAGGAAATATATCAGTGATTATTACATATAGGTTGGCAACGATAACGACTATCTGTACTACCATCTGATAAGATTTAATGCCCAAGTACACAGCGTAGATTACGTTTTCTTTTTCACTTGTAGACTTTTAGGACCTGATATTAAATAATAATTGTTGGATACTATAATATACTGTCGGGTTGCGCGTGAAATATACCATCTTAGTCGAAGTCGTAGTATATAATCATCTACACCGAAAATAAATTACTGAATTAATGAAATTACTAAATTAACAGAAAATAAATTAATCAAGTATCGTTATTTATTGTTTTATTTTGTGTCAATTTGATATTTTCTTTAACTTACCTTTTCGATTTAGATGGCACGTTTTGCGTGATTGATTACATGCAATCCGACATATAGAATTTATTTCATAATATACATATGTACCTCTGATAATTAATTAAAGTGCATATATAAAGTTCATTTACATTTATAAAAAAGACACTTACCATTAAAATAAAAAAACTCTCTGAGTTTGTTCGAATTTCATCAAATATATATTTTATTGCTCTTAGAAAGTACTTAACAGGGAGTCATTGAAATCTGTATGTCTGAACGAAGCTCTAAATATTGATAAAATTATTTATTAATGATAGGTAGTATACAATGTTGCAAAAAGTAACGTTTATTATGAATTAATTATTGTGGTTGAATAATTTGAAAAGGACTTCACTTATCGACCTCTGGAATCAAGATTGTTCCGTTCTATTCTCGTACACATGATGGCGACACTTGTACTGTGTAGAATTCTACCTTAGCTACTTCCAATTAAACATATCTCTGATAACTGGAACTAAAAAATAATGTATTATTACTTGTTGTGTTTAATAAATCATGAAAATCTAATAAAGCTGCACAAAAGAAATTATGTCACTATAATTATTTCCAATGGTACCATCTGTTGATATAATAAAATTTCTTATCGATAAATGATATATACGTTGCTGAGTGTTAACTCTTATCGCGAATTTATTCAGACTAAAGATTAAAAATAATTTAAAGTTTTGATTCATAAAGAATCAATCATTATATAATAGTGTTTAAATGGCTTGAAGTTTCAAGTTTTTAAAGATAAAAATACATCTTGAATGTGTACTTTTCAGAAATATCAACAGATGACATCGCAATTACCACCTGTTAATCGCAAGGTAAACAGTTCGCGGTAAGTAATATGCAGCATTTTTCAAATTTAGAATCAACAAGACCAGTTTTTATTCGCATAAAAGATCCATTACCTCTGTAATTATTAAAATTCAAATGAAACAATGTACCAGACGGAAGCAAAGCTTTGAAAACAACCAAGAATATGAACTTGCATAACAGTCTATAAAACTATGATATAAACTATGTTTTTTATGAAACTCGAAAACTATAGCATTTAATTTAACATTAATTGCAAAAATTTAATTCTTAAAAACAAATTTTTACGATTCAATTTTATGTGTAAAAGTTAAGAATATGTAGCTACTTTATTGATCACCAACGCATATTTAGTAAAATTAGCATTATTCGTTTTTACCTTGAAAAAATTACCTTCTGTATGCGTATTAAAATATGTCAAACATTGAATAAATCAAATCAGCAGAACTAAAGTTGCTATATGTTAATGATTATAAAGTTTATCACCTACAGGTCATAAACTCTAATCAAGTCTCGACAGATACATTCTGATACCCTCTTATACATACTTATAACTACATACAATTGCATTATAAAAATCGAATTAAAATAAGAATATCATTTTTCTTCAAATTACGTATCTGTTTTCCTGTTATTAAATCTTGTAAATTTGTAAAATAAATATCATATTTTTTAAGTAAATGATTTTTAAATGTAAATTAATCTAATTGAGTTCTACCTAATAATTGCGTCATAGGTATTGTATTACAATACTAAAGCTTACGGAAATTTTTATATAATTTAAACTTTTAGAATTGATTAAATTTAAAAATCTTCAAATTTATCATAAATCTCAACCAATCTATAATGTCTCCATACAATTTTACTCCAAAATCAATTTAATCGAAAAGTCCAAAAAATATCCATTGCAACAATTACAAAATAAAACAACAAAGAATTCATCAGTAAAAATTCTCCCAAACAGCAATAAAAATAATTAAATCAAAACTCTACGACTTAAAAAAATTATCTACACCAACATATCTAACAAGGTGCTTTCCTCTCATATATAGTCCGCTGTCTGAATCTCCGGTTTCCTGCAACAGCAACAGCAGCAACTCCAGTCTCGCGGACTTGCATACACATCCTCCCCACGACTCGATCTCCCGAGTTGCCATCGTTATATACACCTACGACCTACCTAACCAAACTATACCTTGTATATCCCAGTCCATAAAACCTCCGCGCGAGCTGCTCCGATATAAACTCTCCTTCTCTCTCTCTCTCTCTATCTCTCTCCCTCTTATGCTCCAAAGCAGCAGACAGAGACAGACACTGTATATAACCCGGACCCCAGAGTCTACCTCCCCCCACTTCTGGCTGGCCCCCCGACTCCACGCTTGCCTCAGTGCTGCTGCCTGCGCGCCTGCCTACGTATTATGCCTGCCTACGTATAGTTCCACGGAAATTCTCGCGACGCAGCCAACAGCGGCAGCAGCAGTCCCTTAGTTTCGCCTGCCGCGTACGTCCAGTGTGTGCAGCGACGACGCCGCCGCCGTGCGTGTTTCAGCCGTACATTTAGTGTTGTTTTCTTTTTTTTTTCCTTTTTTGTTCGCTTCATTCTCCTTTCGCCCACGACGATATAAGCGCGCACAGCACCGATTACCGAGTTTTCACGAGGATATACCTGCAGGGATATTCGCATCGTTTGAGAAACCAGGGGAGCAAGGATTGTGCGCGAGCGGTGGGGGAGCGAACGAGGAAGTTGGAAAAATTCAGGCGCGCCTCCTTTCAGGTGAGTCGAGAGAGCTCCAACAAAGAGAGTGGAAGACTCGGCGGATCGCTAGCTGTATATACATGTGTGTCTGTGTGTGTGCGTGTCTGCATGCGAACTGTCTATATGTGTGCATGAGTACGCGCGCGTGTGTGTGTGTGTGTGTCTGTGTGTCTGTGTGTGTATATAATGGATAATCTTTCGGAGCGCGCGAGTTATGAGATTGTGCTATGGGGAAAAGTCGATTTGCTCTGCGGGGTTTTTCGAGCTAACACAATCGTGACCTGATGTCTATTGTACATATACGTCTGTATATATGTGAGTTTAGTTTCGCGCTAAACTCACTCGCAGATTTTTATCTTATCGTGCGCAAGTATGTGAGCGCTCGCGAGTTTTCTCGCATTTTTTTTTATCGCCAATGTAAATTCCGAACTTTTTATTCTTCTCTTTCTCTCTCTTTCTCTCTCGCTTGGTATGCCTATATACTCCACAGCAACGACAAGATTGCTATTATTTATTGTAGTCGGTGTTGCGGTGCTCGAGTTTGTCGAAATCAAATATTGACGCTAAAAGTTCCAGAGAATCGTCGCGGCAGGTACGCACACATGCACACGCATACACCTATATGCGCTTTGCGCAACCTGGCATAATTACATCGGCGACGATTGCAATCGATAAGAAACGAATTGATTCGATTAAGGTCTGTGGGCACCGGTGGAATTTGGGAACGATGTTTGCCGAACGAAAAGAAAGGGGCGCACATGTAATTAGTCCTGTTATGTTAATGTTTATCTCCCGGGCCTCCAAATGTTAATGGAAACGAATGCTATTAGATTTTCGGAACAAGGAGGACGCTCGCGCCGCACTCCGAAATGTAGATAACACAAATTAAGCCGAACACGCGGATGCTAATATTCCCTTTTTTTCTCTCTCTCTCGTCGGCTGTATTATCGTAAAAAATCGAGTGCGATACGTGTATAGGTACTTGTACGACGATTTTTTATCACTCGTGTGCAGACAAGCGCGGCGCATCGCGGCTGTGATGCGCATCTCTGTGTGAGTGAGTTGTGTGAGTGTATAGGTACGCGAACCGTTAATCGGCCGTGTACATGACGAAATATGGCTACCGATCTTCTCATCTTTCTCTTTGACTTAGCGCACCTACCGATTCCCCGCAGAACAAGCCTCGTATCATATACATATATACGCTGCGCTTTTCGAATTCGTGATTTGCTCCGGAATTGATTTTACATGTAGATTCGTGTGAATTTTAATCGAATGTTTCGACAGTTGATGAATTTTTACCGATTCTTTACATCAGTATCTATTTTTAGAAGCCGAGCTCACGCAGAATATACTTCGACTTGACAGTCTATTTTTTTTTTGTGTTTATCAGCACTTTTTAAGCCTTAATCTACGCATTCTTTACTCGTATAGAATGTAGTACACTATGCAAAAGCGTTCATAACTATACGTTTGATAATATAAAAAAAAGGAAACAAGTTTGCCAAGTGAATGCTGTTTTGAAAATAAGAATTAAGAACAAGCCATAAATGGTATGTTTTGGATTCGATTCCAAATATTATAGGTAATTCGTCAAATTTGTTGTTCAATGCTGTTTATTCACTGATAAATGAAAGTTATTTTGATGAATCTTTTTATTGCTTTCTCTAACTCTTATAAAGTTTCAATTTCAATGCCAAAGGTGATTATCTCATTAACCGTTTTTAAAATTTCTTATTAAGAATTTATTATATTTTACGATTTCTCGAAGCCTTGATCAAAACTTATTTAAGGTATCTGACAATTTCTAAAACACGCAGAAGAAGAATGTCAAGAAATTTTAATTCATTAAAAATAAATTTAGAGAAAGGCCATCACGTCCTTATCTTTTGGTCACTCAAAAGATCGAGCAAAAGATCTCATCAACGTCAGTAATAGTACACATTTCGCAATTATTTAATTAATACCAGAATATAACTTTAGTCGATACCTTAATATTATAAAAAGATTATTTTGATTGATGCATCTCTTGTCTATATTAACATTCTCCAAACGCACCTATATGAATTTCAAAAAGCTAACGAAATCAGACAATAATAAAAAATAACAACTAACAAAACCTCTTTAGCGTTACCCGATCCAAAAAAAAAATAATAATAAACCTCCGTCGGCTTCGTTGAAAATCGTCTGCATGGTCCCATACAGCAACGCGTCCCACACTCGTCCTCAACACACAAAATTCGTGTACAGACTCCCAACCGTGTGTGCACACACATACACAAACGTACATCAGTACGTGTAAATACATACACGTGAGTGTCCATATGTATACAACGTACACGAAATCGGGAACGGGGACGCGAGGCGAAAGCGCCGTAGGAAAGTCTCTCTCTCGCTCTTTTTTCCTCTTCGTGTGTGTAAGTGTATAAGTGTGTGTGTACATCAGCTCCGTAGCCCAAAAGCCATACGCGAGCTGGAGATAAAGAGAGAAAGGTTGTATGTGCTTCTCTCGATATACACGTACTTTTTTTTGTTTCTCCTTCGCCTCCCACTCTTCGTGGCTCTCTCTTTCTCTCTCTTTATTTATCGGGTGCGATGTGCGTTTACGTAGCGCATTCCGTGTCGAATCGAACGGTAAGAAGGACACCGGGATAATGGCAGTGCAAAGTATGAAGCCATAAAAATAAATCAGTAGAAGGACGTGTATAAATGATCAAAGGATTTAAATCATTGGCTTTTCGTGATGAAGTGCTCGAATTGTTTGACGAGTAAGTCATCGCTATTGGGGCTATTGGGGTTACGAAAATATATATATCGATAATTAACAGGAATATTATCTCATGGAATTCCAATTGTTCTCAAACCAGAGTGTATATCTCTTTGCAGACTTTACACTCTCCGCAGAGCTCGAATCAACGCCTCGTGTCTGTACCAAGAATCCGCGCCGCGCATAAGCTATGTACACGCACGCGTGTGTGGATTCGAAGGTCCGTGCGGCATGAAATTTTTACCTGAAGTGCTTTCAGAACGCTCATCGTCCCCGCCGTTTCGTCATAGTCGCCGGATCTCTTCTGTACACGCAGATAACGCCGCCGAGTGTTTACATGACGAGTTGCATATTTTCCCCCTCGTTTTTTCTCTCTCTCTCTCTCTTACTTTTACAAGTAGGCTTTTGACGAGGCGCAAAAAGAGAATTTTTTTTCTCCTCGCTCCGCCGAGCGACTGATGGCTTGAGTCGTATGTGCGCGGCTCTGCCGAATAACGTAATGAAGGGAATAAAATTTTTAATGAAGCTGCAGCTGCGGCTGTCTTTTTTAACGCTTTTGCGCAGAGTGAGAGCTTGCGGCGTGAAAGTATAAAAAGAGGCGCGCGTATGGCTGGTTTTTGATAAAAAAAACGCTGAGGAAAGAAAATGCCTACTTTGGATGCGTGAGTTTGGTTAACTGTTAACTCGCCTGACTAACTTCTAGTGTGGACGCGGATGAATATGTATTTTGTCATTTAGTTTAGAAGTGTTCGTATGCAGTCGTGTGGATAAATAATTGTTAACTATCGATACTCATGTTTATATATTAATAGTGAAGATATAAAGCAACAATTGGATATACCTTAATATATGGTAGTAATTTTCAATCATTTGTTAGGTAATAAAAACTTATCTTGATATAGTTAACAGCCAAAAAGTAACGAACTAACAATGTAAACTATAGTAAATACATCAAGATTTAATAATCTACTTTGATAATAAAGTAGTAGCATGAGCGATTAATTATTTATCGGAGATGACATATTACTCGAGCGTTAGTTCGCCAGCACAATAACTGATAACAAGAAACAATTAATTTCCTTTTTTCTCATTTAATTGAAGATTAATTGCAGCACGAGCTCCGTACGTATTCTTTTTAATGACATACCGACAGTGTGAGCCCGTTTAAGAAAGGAGGATTGGGACGCGTGGCCTAGCCGATGATTTATAAAACCGAATGTTTATGCAGAAGTTTCGCTTATTAATCGAGAACGATCGCATTGCTGCATATATATGTATACTTACTGTCATAAAAAAGAAGGTGATGATAATATTGGTATCGTGAACCCCAACCGATAAAATGCTTACTACAATCAGCTTATCGGCTTACATCTTGGAGATACGGAAATACGTGATTTTTAGCATTCAAGGATTTTTAATTCGTACATTCAGGTCTTGTGTGTCTTGAACATATCTATAACCTCTTCGACATACCCAGGCGTTATCGTTTATGCCGTTGACTTTTTATCGAGCTTAAACAGAATTCATTGAGAACGTGCTAAAGAATATTATACACCGCGTCTTGGAGTATATGTATATAACTTTTGAAAAATTGGAAATGACTTTTATAATTTGCTCATTGGCGTTAAGCGTTTGATTAACTACTGTAGTTTATACGTAAAGTATTTAATAGACATTTGAAAAAATTGTGCTTACATATATTACTTTTTTAAATAATACCAATTTTTGCAATGTCCTTTATTATCAGTAGCCTCAATAATAAGAGATAGAATAAAAAGCTTCAAGTACACAGAATTAATTTTAAAAGTAGAGTATCAGCTACGACGTGACGTATTTACTTGAACGTTACTGGCTCAAGAAATATTTAAAGGTGAAGATGAATTAAACCAGAATGATTTAATTTTATATTGTATACACTAACACCGTAATATTTGAAATTTTACATTATATGATGGTACGATATAAAGTTTACGAAATTTAACTGGTAAAATATATCGTCGAAAGTCTTTTGCATACTGCACATATAAAATCTTTAATATTTTTAACGCTCGTCACACAATTGAATGTACTTAAAAATATGACCAATAAAAACTAGCATCACCAAAATAAATTGCAACACGCTATGTTCAATAGAAACTTTTATTAACCATAAAAAACTTGTTTAACATAGCACGCAGCCAATGAATGCGTACAGGACAAAATTTTTTCATAAAAGTAGGTAATCTTCTAACCGTAAAGTTGGAAAAATTTTCCTCAAAAGAGCATTGAATCATAAAAGCCACCATACGAGCCTGAGCATAAATTAAATCATCCGACTCTTGACAAATATACAATTAATTAAATCGTATTACAACATAATTAAATCAAACACATCACGAGTAATTAAAATTCACAAGACGCCATCATCATCATTCTCCAAAACCCTAATCAATTTCCATTTTTAAAAAGCATTCGAATCGTCCTCAAGCTTAATTCCACCATCAGTGACATCAATATATATATATATAGAAAAACAAAATACCCACGACTTCCCAATAAAAAAAGAAGAAACAGACAAGACACGAAAGCAACAATCAGTAGCATAATCGTCCCGCAAAACCAGAGTCATTTCCTCTCTCGAATCGTCTAGAAAAATTTCGCATACAAACTCGTCGACTGTATTTTCGCGAAAACAGGAATATTCCGTCGCCTACAGTCGCCAGAGCGAGAGAGGAGCGCGATAACTCGAGCTCGCAAAGTTTTATCGCATCGCTCCTTATGTACACATCTATACGATACACACACGGTGCACATGCACACACGCATACACGCAGCCGAGAGAGAAGAGAAAAGTAAAGAGGCTCTCGTTCGCGTAGGTCGTGACTGTGTATATCTACATAGATGTATGTACATATATGCACTGATGCACAGATACAGGCGCAGATGAGAGGCAGCACTAAGTGCCTTGTGTCGCGCAGGTATATAAATATTAATGACGAACTACGCGAGCTCGGCTAATTTCACGTCTGTGTGACCGTGCGTCTTTGTGCCGATGTGTATACGTGAGCAGGGAGGAGAGAAGATAATACAATATCCTATCGGTGTGCGTATAGGCGGTAGAGGATCGGGAATCTTAATTGACGTACTTTTGGGAGTGTCTTTTTAAATGGTGGATATGGACGAACGATCCAACTGATGGTAAGTCGATTGTATACATGTATATACTCGCACATATGGGAGCGTAGGTTTTACGATTGGAATTTGGGATTTAGAAATGAGTATGCGTTGTTGCAGCCTCGTGGGCGATGTATTGAGACAGATTAAATGAACGGTTTTTTTTTCTTCTTCTCGAGCGATAGAATATCGATGCGATTGTGGCATTGAAAAGTCATTTGGATACAGACTGACTGGAATTCAATGTAGCGTCGAATAAATGAACTCGCTTAAAAAGAGTTTGGGATTTGTTAAAGCTGTTTTTGATGAAGAAAAGCTGAGTTGGATTGAAATGCTACGTACAACAAGTGACACAGATACTATAGCCATTCCAGCTAATCAATAGAAATTCTGTTTGTTATAAAATATGAAAATTCTGGGAAAGAAAACAACAGTAAAAAGTATATTCAGTTTCTATCAATGGTTTAAGGGACAATGAAAAATGGTTATTGTCTTCGTTGAAAATAATTAGCTTTTCCTATTGTCATGGTCTCGGCAGTCTCTTTGATAAACAAATAACATTTTGTTGTTAATGGATACAAGAATACATTTTGTGCATTTTCTAATTTGTAACAACAAAATTATAAAAGCTTATGATTATTGTATTATTCCAATCTAAATATTCTTATTTTTATTCCCAAATTTTCTACTTTAAATGCTTATGTGTCTGAACAGTAATCGGGCCAAATGAGCGAGTGCGGAGTGAATTGTAAGTAGACGCCTTCGGGACCTCGCTACTTTAAAATCCGATTCTCTTACCGAGCCAAGTTGTTCTTTATTCTGTCATTGCTCTTGCATGAAGAAAGCCTTTTTTGGTGGATACAAATGATCTTGAATGACTCACGGCGATATTAAAGTCATAACATTTTCTTTTCCCTTTCAAGTTTACCAACACCATGGAACTGTGTCATTGTATATTTATTATTATCACACATAATTGCAATAATAAAGTCGCTTTTATAGAGCCTAATTATACTGTCTCGGCACTCTATTTATAAAATTACATAACGTTTTCTACTCTTCATGAATACACGACACTTTACAGCTATGCAAACCCACTTTTCATCCAACGAATCACCTTGTGCGAGAACAAAATAGTATACGTTTTATCATATACCTGTTCAGACAAACAATTACAGTTGTTTTTCGCCGCATAAATATTTACTCAAAATTGGAAAGTTTTGAAAGTCTGAATCCACGTACAGCGACTTAATTTCCAGTATACACAAAGAAAAAGGCTTGAATGTCGAATTCTCATAAATAATACAAATAGAAAAAACTCAAGCTCGCGTGCACACGCAGGGGATACCTATACGAAAAATTCTCACCATCACACGGCGAATCCCGCGAAGGAAATACATCCTGAAGGCGCGCGCCGCATCGGACAAATTGTAGATTATTTGCCTCTCGATAAGGAGGATTTTTTTCCGAATGAATAATATCCTGCAAGCCGACGCCGCCGACACCGCCGCACTGCCACAAAATGCAATTCGAAATCTCGCGCGCGCTCCTCGTGTATGAATAAACGCTCGTTTCTGTAGCCCCGAGGAGGAGATAGAAAGTCGAGATCTATACTGTGCGCGCTCGGCGTGATGCTGTATATGTGTGCACGTTTGGTATGTATATATATATATAGCAGAGATAGTGCATCGGGAAAAATCTGCGCCGGCGGACAATGCCGTGTGGAACTTCTCTATTCTAGAGAGACTAATATTTGAATAAGAAATACGACGGTCCAGTGATTCTTTCACAGTTTCGCCGGTAGTTGGGATTGCGTGACCTTTGAATTTTTTTTTTCAGCAATTTATAGCTCGAACGATTTTATTACTGTCACACCTTATAGCGACAAAGAAACTGGAACTTCCGGCGTAACGATTTTCTCTTTTTGATAGTTTTGTCAATGTTTTTGAATTACGACAAAAATGACCGTGAATAAGTCGTTTGAAATGTATATAAAGTAAATCGCAAAGTAAAACGAAAACACAAAGTAATGTAGGCGTACTGTCAATATTGTAAAAACACGTCCTTATACACTAAATTATTTACAACATACGTTTGAAAACAGACATTGACGAGTATCATCAAAAAATTTCATTGGTCAAAATGCAAATGCTTTGTTGCGTACAAGAATTATGCCCGAATAAGCATAACTTTTCATCGCTGCTGCTCAAATGCCTCCATCGTGAGCGTGTCACTTACTTATTCCACTTGTTACTTAGCTGCACTGCATTTATATACGTAGGCCCTTGCTCAGCTCAATGAAAAATTCAACCTCATAACCCCTTCTCATTGTAACGATGCATCAAGAGAAAGAGACAGAGAAACGTGTCCAACTGTACTTCGCCTCTCGGGCCAGTCGTCGCTTTGAAAGTCATTTATTAACATAATCCCATTAAGGAAACCCAGGCGGAAGTTGTCGCTTTCCAAACCCGCCAGTATCAGCCGGAGCTTGACAATGGCTTGTCCTGCACACGCTCCGCTCAATCATCGGTCATATATTTTGATGTTTACCTCCTCGTGTAACCTCGGCCCGAAACATTCAGATAGGGAAAAACTATAGGGGTTGAAAAATGAGATGGTGGTGGGTGGCCAATAATCGACGTACTTTGTATTCGCATTTTTCTGCCTGTCGATTTTTGTTGAGTGTCCACAATATCGGAATAGCGTCAGAATGAGAAATTCACACTTTTATTCACTTTGAATTGAACATCTCTGACAACGCGTGGCGGCTTTCGATCTTGACAGTCTTACCAAGTCGTCTTTTAAGCTTTATCACATAAATAAATGGCTAATTTATTTTACAAGACTGAGCAATTTTCGTCCAAGAACAAATCTCGAAAGTTGCATCCTTGATCGTGGAAGCCCACCCGACGACTATAGGTGTACCTCCTACCTCGTATTTACTGTTAACGTTCGTCCCGTCAGAGTACACTTGGCTAACGAGGCCCATTTAAAGGAAAACCCATCGTTCGGTGATTCCGAGGAAGATGACTCAGAAAAAAGAGAAAAGGTATATATATATA
>UELV01085865.1:0-11161 GCA_900490015.1 Megastigmus stigmatizans | reverse complement strand
TGAGATATTTAACATTAGCCCTTATGGGACAGGCACTCTGAGAGACAGGAAGTGAAAGATTTTTTTATAGATAGCGGTGTATGACATTATTGAAAAACTAGTTTTTAATAGATTGATATCTCAGCTTTTCAAAAATATAAAAGTTATTATAGGTTATCGTGTAAAATTAAAAGATATTTATTAACAAAACAAGCAAAATCTTGTTTTCACGGTTAGTTTAGGAAGTGATAGAAATTTGGCAACATCGCATCATTCGTCATACAATTGGGGCGAAAGGATTCTCGTTGTCCAGTGTTGCCACAGAGAATTGTTTTCAATAATATTTTATTTTAATAAAATAATAAAGAATAGGGTATTAAACCTAAATGAAAAATGAAGAAAAAATTTTTGAAACACTTTTAACACGCTTATAAAGTATTTAAAACAATTTTTCGTTTCATCTCTCAGTAGACTAGAGAGTACCCATAGAGCTACCTTAAAAGGATTACTGATTTTTTTTATTAAGTAAACATACTAAAATGTTTGCTAGTACCATCTGAATTATCCGTAAGCTAATTAAAATGGATAATTTATCAATATCCGGTAGTAGTCAACCGTATATATATATATATATATATATATATATGATGTATATATCAGTGAAAAAATATAATCAATTAGAAGTTACGATGAGATGCACACTATCTCGGGCTCTGATTAGAAGTACTAAAATACGTACTAATGAATGCGTGCCGAATACACGGGAATATATAGACAATACATGCCGTTCGCTTAAATGTGTATCTGTTCCGTTCAGTTAATTCATGGGATTTATATCGGCAGCATCGCTACGCGGTATTTACATTTTGCGGCTTGTATGAAAGTTTGCTGCTTATCCTTTATGTCAAGATAGAATTTCCTATAGCTGCAGTGCCAATAAAGTTTCTATAAAATAGAATGTATAAATTTTGCTCCCTAACATCTTCATCTGTTTGTTCTTATAAATAATGGCGGTACTTTTTATTAGGCATTATCAGCGGGACCGTTTTATAATCAATTATGTAAATAAACTGAAGTCGTTGATAATGCATGCTGCAATTACGATGGGCGCTATATAAAGAATTAATAATATATTATCACGATATTCAGTTAGTACCTGCGCCGTATTGGAAAGTAATTATGAAGGTATTAGTTACCCTATCAAAAATCTTGAAATGGTACTAGAATTTCACATGGCATTTAAGATTATTATTAAATTTTTCAGTTAAATAATGTTTTAACTTAATACTTCTTTCTACATTGTAAATTTTCTTTCAATGTCCTACAAATATTCCATTTTTTCAATTATTCGAACAGTATCAGATCTGTTTACTTAAATCAAAATTTATAATATAAACTGTAATAGTGTTTCTAAGCAGCATTTCGTTTTACTCATAAATTTTTTATGCAAGATTCCAAAGGTATAAAAAAATAACTTCCCTGGGAAAAAGAAGTGCATTGACTGATTAAAAAGTAAGCACGAAATTTCTTGTTTCGAATCTTCAATCGTATATAAATCTACTTATAAATATATTTAAACATAACAACCTACTGTATTACAAATTAAAGAATGTGTTATTTTGTTTGATAAAAAAATCTTATTAATAATGTATGGCGCATACACCTTAATTGCAATTAACATACAATTATAATTTTTAAAAGTATTTATAATGCCTGCTTTTCAACTTTTGAATTCCTATGAGTTATTTATACATTGTCGTGGACTAGACTATTGTTTAGTCACGTATTAAGTTTTAAATAAATTTAAATTTGAATAAAATGCTTATACACCCGACTATAAAGTTGTCTAGTTTTATCGGTGCGTACCTAGCTTACTTAGCCATGCCTAGGTTATAACGTAAGTCTTCCATGAGTCTAGTTAGTTTTTAACATAGAGTACCGCACGATAATTTGCAATAAAGTATAGCTCAAACTATATAGAGATATTCACTTTGCAAAATTGCTATCTTGTTCTAAATTTCGGCCAAAGCTGCGGCTCTTATGCATGCAATAACTTATTCATACTATTCTTGAATGAATCAAAAGGCATTACCATATTTACCTTTTTTATGCATGTAAAATTTTAAATAACCTGAGACATAGTATAATTATTTAAATTGAGGAAATCAAAGCTTGGTTCGAGGGGAACCATTGCATTGATTTATAAGCGGAACAAGCTCTGGAATTCCCGTAATATTTGCATGGGCTTTGTTGTAACTGAAAAGCCGATACTAATCCAATTTTGACTGCGAGCTTGGGTGTGCGAAGGAAAAAAATGCGTATATTCGAGAGTAAAACTGTCCTTCGACAAAGGTAATTAAAAAAGTTTATTTTATGACCAAAAAAAGTGTATCGCGAGTTTTAATTAAAAGAATTCTTTTCTTTTCGAACCGTAATTAAAATTCACGACCAAAAGTGAAAGTCCCTTTAAATCTCTTTTTTTTATTGCCGCTCATTAGGAGCGACTGAAAATGTTAAGCAAGTACATAAAATAAATAAATAAAAAAAAAAAGATAAATACAAAGATAAATTGATGGTTCGTACCCGATCATCTCGGTACTTACAGATGCATTACTTATATCTGTAATCCGCACAGCGTGGAAAGTAAACATGAAAACTATTACTTTAATTGGCGCAATTTTGTCACGCTTTCAATTCGCAGAAGCCTCCTCATAAGAATCGGACATCTTACTCCACTTTTACATTAAATTATTTTTGAGAAAATAATTTGATTAAATAGTGGCAAATATCTCAACCGAATTTTTTTATTTATCGTTATATTTTAAATAATTTATTTTTATAATATGCATAAATTACATTTTCAAGAAAATTACATCTCTAAAAAGAATGCATTATGACGCGTGAATTAAATATTATAAATATTATGTATAATTTAGTTTCGATCGTTTGATATAATTATTACTTAAAGCTTTTTTTATTAGCATATAAAAATTTTCATTGTTACAAATACTTTGTTTTATTATGATTTCCTTGATACGTTACTAGTCTCTTGATATTTCATGCTTCATATAATTCTAAATGAAATCCAATCTTCGGTGCTGTATAATATTTTATACTCTCATTAACAGATGATTAATTATTTTTTTTACATTTATTTAAGTGCAACGCAAACTTTAACTTGAGTTTAACGACATATTTTTTAAGTTTAATATAAATTTATATCATCTATGCTCATTGAAGCGCACTATTTCTATATCTAATCATTCGATAGCTCTGGGAAATAAGATACGCATAACACACATACAAAAATGATATATTTGATATTTTCAAATTCTAAATAAGGTTAATTTAAAAAATATACTATAAATGATGAAAAAGAATATACTTTCAATTTGATAAAGAAATCTTGATACAAATCGTTTTAGAAATCCTATTATAAGAATATTTTCAATTCGAGGGAACTAAAAATTTCTCTTTATCAATGGACAATTTCAAAAGCGCGCGAAACCAATAAAAAAGGACGCAGCAAAACGAATATATAAAACAGCTCTGCGCGCGTAAAAACGAGAATCAAAGTGTCTATAGGAACACAACAATATCGGTAGCGCGGCGTGACGAAGAAGCGCGCGGGAGGCCACAAGCGCATCGCATATAGAGAGAAAAAAAAGAGCGGCGTGTGGCGGGATGCTGGGAACAAAAACAAAAAGGAAGCAGACCGAGTGGAATAAAAGCGAGTATATAGCGACTCAGTAAATTAGTCACAGCTAAAATAAATATTAGGATTGACAGGTTAAAAGACTGTGAAAAGGGCTTGAAAGCGCGGGTTATCCACGAGCGCTAGTCGATTCCCGCTCTCCCTCTCTGTCTCTCTCCCTCTCTTTCTCTCTCTCTCTTTCTCTCTCTCTCTCTCTCTCTCTCTCTCTCTGGACGATGTAGATGGATCGGCGCGGCGCGGTGCACCGATGAAAAGTCAAAAATTTATGGACGATACGCGATTCAGTCGCGCGCGCGGGGGGGGACTGTGCGCGAGGTATATCGTGCACTGCACGTACATACATATATATATATATAGAGAGAGACAGGCACGAGAGAAAGTGCGATAAAGGGACGCGCGGGTGGAGAGAGCGAGCGAGCGAGAGAGAGAGAGAGAGAGAAGAAGAATCGAGCTGTGCACGCGCGGTGTCGGTGTGCAGTGTATAGGTGCGATATATATGAGGTTCGTCGTCGTCGCACAGTTAGCGCGCGCGAGAGAGGCTTCCTCCAATTCGAATCAATACGAAACACGCACCCCGCCGCGGCTCTCCGCATGCACACACACATTATACGTACATACTATAGGCTGCATACGCGTCGACATGTGCGGCCTGCATCGCTATTGCGTGCTCTTTGCCGGCGTACATATATAAGCACCGCTGATCGCCGCACTTTTTTTTCCCTCGCGCTTCCTTTCCCGCCCAGTATCCCACTAAACGCATCGCGCGATCGCTTCCCTTTCTTTTCTTTTATATATCCTAGATATGTTACAGAGTATAGGGGCGACAAGGATTTCGCCGCACGTCTCTATCGTAATACATATATGTGTGTGCCCATCATAATAGGGAGGCGGGAGTGCAGTATGTATGCACTATATACTCGTCGAGTATAAATAGCTGAAGCGCAGCCCTGCGGAAACGAGCTTTTCACTTAACTTTCGCGGCGAGAGACACCCGCTGCGGGACCTCCCGTGCACACACCAGCTTCCACTATATATACTGTATAACTATACAGAATTACAGATCGTTGCACTCGCGCGCGCGCTGAATGAGAGAAAAACTCAACTTTGCGAATTTATCCTGGACTCCTGGGCGCAGCTTCAGGTTATGCGTGTTATACCTAATTTTTTATCCCCCCCCCCTGCCTCCCCCGCCGAGGAAAAACTTTATGATATCGCCCGGTATACCGGGGAAATTTTCTGAAAAATGCGCGTATTTCGCGAGCGGGCCGCGATGCGCTGCCTATATACTGCTTGCCGCGCGCGGCAGGAGAAAAACGCTAGCGAAAGTTTCGAATTCATTCAGCGCGGGAGAAGAATGTGTCTTCTACGCGACGCAAAATTGTTTGCGTCGTCGGGATTGCTACGGCTGTCTATACGCGGATGCCTTTGAAAGTAAATATAATTTTTCAAACGAAGCAAATAATTCTCATATAGGTACAGACCGTAGAGTGTAGCGTTCGCGATATTGGAGCGGCGGCACGAAATTCTACGGGTATATATAAGGTATTTGTAAAACTACAAGTGAAGTATTCGCGTTTTATATTCCCGTTGTAAATTATCCGCACACGCGGTGTGCAGTGTGGTTTATTAATATCATACGCATCTTATTGAAAGTTTTATAAGCCCATAAAGTTTATTCAAACACTTATAACTCGCTGGGCGGCACGGCGGTGGCTCGTAAAAAAGGCGCAAAATATACGCGGGAGGAGGACTCGGCGCGAAGCTGCCGCCACGGATTCCTATTATAAAAGCCTGACGAATAAATTTCAAATTTCTAAGACAATTACTCCGCTATTAAAAGAGGAAATAACGACCCGGGATCGTTTCCGGCCACAAGCGCCAGATGACAATCTCAAGCAGATAGCGATTCTCAATCTGCTGCTTGCCTGGCTGAAGGTCGACTGTGAGCGAGTGCCAGGAGAGCGGCCCTCGAGCCGCGGCGTTAAGGCTCGAGATTCCACGTCTTGCAGCCACTGCGCCAATATCGCAGCTTTTTTATATCTTCGTTTTTTTTCCTCCGCTTATCTGAAATATAGTAACTTCCGTATGGCATGCACTCCTTCTACTATACATTTACATATACTAGTACGATAGTTGCACTGGTGGCTGTTGCGCAGTCTCCTATATAAATGCGCTGTATTAAAATATGTCATTTCACAGAAAGCATTCGTTATATTGCGTTTATTTACAGATTCCTATTAGTCTAGGCGCCGACCATACATCCCGTTGCCATTTTAGGTCCCCGTGAGAACCCAAGTTTTCTAGACGTATTTTTTTTATGCTGAATCCGAATTTCGAGGATTCTCGGCTGAAAAAGTGATCGATAAAAAGTTATAAACAAAGTAATTGTTTAAAAGGTTGTATCTCCGAACCGAAACATCGTAGGAAGATGAACTTTATTTTAAAATTTGTACTTTTTCAGTTAGAAACTTTTTTGTTCTCTTTCCTACGTCCTCTTTAGCTACGCTTAATGGTTTTCGAGATATGGCTAATAAACGCTTTCTTATGCATCTTTCCTAATATACAGCGCGTGGCGGAGACCACGCGCCGCGCTTTGCTTGTTTTACTTTTGACTTTGGAGGTTCGCATTAATTGTTGTTTATTAAAATATGTGTAGTGAATTAAATAAAAAGCTTGGCTCAAAAATTTACCTTCAAAGTCAAAGTAAAACAAACGAAGCGCGGCGCGTGACACCGCCGCGCGCTGTATAAGGGAAGATGCATAAAAAAGCGTTAATCAGCCATATTTCAAAAACCATTAAGGATAGCTAAAGAGGACTAAGAACAGGAAAGTTTCTAAATAAAAAAATACAAATTTTAAAATAAAGTTGAGCTTCCTACGATGTTTCGGTTCGGAGATATAATCTTTTAAACAATTAATTTGTTTATAACTTTTTATCGACCACTTTTTCGGCCGAGAACCCTAGAAATTCGGATTCAGCATAAAAAAATACGTCTAGAAAACTTGGGTTCTCGCGGGGACCTAAAATGGCCACGGGATGTATGGTCGGCGCCTTGCCTATATCGCAAATGAAATCAAGAAATTTTGATTGTTTCTGAATTTATATATATATATATACAGTAAATTGGCAAACAGACTACTCATAAATACAAAGTATTTCAATACACAATAAGTATAGTTTGTGCTATAATTCAGTTCATTATCAATCAAATTAAATAAATGTGCAATAAGTAAAAGCTACTTAAAGAGAGCATTAATTTTTAATTGTGCTACGTTTTTTTTCGATTAAAGAAATGCAAGATTTCTTCTACTCGTTGTTTGAAGTGTGTATAGCGTGCGAAGCCAAGATGAGTCAGCGATCCAGAAAAGTTCACTGGTTTGCACGCAATGGAAAGGCGACGAAATTCGCTTTTCCTGTGCCGCTTTTTCCTCGGTTTATTAAGGCAAATAGATTTCATTTCTCTCTGCGCTGCTCAAAATGTTTAATTGTATAATGAGTTTTTCAGATAAGTGCGAAAAGATTTTAGATAAAATGTATACGAAGCGGCATATCGAATATGCTAATTTTACTTTCACCGATGTGCGGTAGTATAAATACAAAAACAAAAGATTGAATAAGCGATTAAAATATATGAAAAGGAAATAATTAATGCACTTTCATGATTATTCGTAATTTGGTGGTATATGTGCATTAGACACTTAGTATTCTTAAAACAATGGTTACGATAAATTTATGTTTAAATGCAAAGAAAATATCAACTATCTACAAAGCTAAGATGCCTTCCTTATATATATATACAGTCAAAATAACCTTCATACGAGACTAAAAGAACGTTTGAAAGAGAAGTATAGGTCATTATCAAAGAGGGGGGGGGGGAAGCGCGTGAATTGGATCGTGAAATCCATCGGAGAATCAAAGAAATCCCTTGAATATATATACGTTTCACCCCCAAGTCGAAAAAAGAGCGTCCTTCCCTTTGTCCCTTGCGTGAAGCAATTCGACTAACTTTATAGTGTTTTTCGTGCTGTCTATACCATCGACATTCGATATCGGACTTTGCAACGGGAAACCCTTAGAAGGATATAAAGGAAAGATGACGAGGGCCGCCCGTAACGTGTGATATACAGGGTGTAGACTGAGGGAAATGAGAGTAAGGAGAGAGAGAGAGAGAGAGAGAGCTGTGACAAGACAATCGTAATAGAATGCCGAGGGTCGCGGAGAGTAAGTTATTAACCGCGTTCTTGAAATTCATTTATTGTATACTTAATTTAGGTGTACAATCGATATATCATCTATGTTGTTATACACACTTATTAGCGTTTGTCAAGTGTATAGAAAACTGAATCTTGTAAAACTATAATTTGATGACTACGTGCCACAGTCTTTTTTTATGAAATTGTACTTTTCATACGGTTATATTTTTGCAGACAAAAATTGATATATCACTGGGTAAAAATGTCATCGTTATATTTTTATACAATGTAAAATTGTATAAACAGCAAAGCATTTGATAGTCATAGTTTTTTATTAAGTGAAATTTAATGTTAACTAATGATGAAACAAACAGAGAGTTGTGAGATCAAATGAGCTTAGGTGAGACAATCTCGTCTTATCCTGATTAACAGGGAAACTGCTTTATCTGATCCGGATCAGCAATTTCGATAAAATTGGGAGGTATTTTATTGGCTCATAATAACAATATGTAGGTAAATATTTTCATTTTGCCTTAAATTTTGAAATAAGTAAATATTATAAGAATAATAAATATATATTTTCTGTGATAATTTGATACGGTATTGTAGCTAAGAGGATGTGCCATAACCGTAAAGATTCTTTATAATTTACCAGATCTTGCATTTAACGAAATATATAAAGATAAAGATTAATTTTTGGACAAAAACTCTTTGTCACCATCTCGGTAATGATGTAATCATTGGGTGGTTCAAGTTTCATAAAATTCTATTCTTGATTCACAGAGATTAGTGTCATCTAAAATTTCGTTTGTAATTCACAGCGTGAAATTTTTCGTGAATTATTAATGGATTTTAATGAAAATGAAACAGTGTAATGTTTACATCATTACCAAGCTGGTGACAGAGAGTTTTTTCCAAAAGTGCGCAATGCTACTACATTTCATTAATTCATTAATTACGTATTTATATGAACTTACTTAAAATTTATTACATTTGCATTGACATATACAGAATTTGTGCTCTCTATTAATGCAAGTTAGACGTAGTTTTTGTTATTCTTATAGAAGTAAACCGCATATAATTTTTCATTAATAGGAACAATGAAAAATAAAAGATAGGAAAGGTTTTTGGTGACAAATTGTTTAGAATAAAAATACTTTAAAAAATAAAAACTCGTTTAAAGAATAAATAAAAATCTTGACTGTTTGATTAGAATGATAGCTTAAAATATATTAGGATACTACAAAAATTAGATGTAAAATAACTTTTAGAAAGGTGAAAACCTATTAGAGGATAGTTTCTTTTACTATATATTTTTAATACATCTTTTTAATATCTATTTTTAATAGCTATTGCCGAGCTTAATACTGAATAAAATTTCTTTTATGCGCTTCATATAATTAATAATAATGTTCATTCGCAGGCCTTCTTTTTGAATGAAAAAGTTAATTGCTAACCGAATAGTCTATTGGAATTAGTCATATTCACGGTTGCGAGTAAATGTTCCGGTTTCAATTGGGATGCTCAGCTTAAAACAAGATTTCCGGTTTCAGTCAAGAGTCTCAACTGGGGTCAAGACTCTTGATTCAAATTGGGACTCTTGACTCTTATTTAAATTCTTGGCATTCAATCCAGACCAGATGAGGTGTTTTTGACACGGATCAAATCGATACATTTTTAAATATCTAAGGGTGTGAAATATAATACTTATATGATTTAACTTATTACAAAAAGTGTTACAGAAAGTATTATCCAGTCAGAAGAAATTTGATTGCTTAAAAAATGGCTTAAGTATATGCTCATAATTTATGATATATTTTCAAATATTATTCTAAGAAATTTAATTTCATCAAATTGATTTTCACTCTATGGCAAAAATATTCATTGTAAACCAAGAACCGCAGTAATAAAACGTAAAAAAATCTATTTACTAAGTAATAATAAATCAATTAATTTGAACAAATTTTTATCTTTCTTCGCATAAAATCCTCTAAAGGACATAATTTATTGCAAATAAAAAAACTGCACTATTTGTATGGCTTATATAATTAAAATTATCAAATACCGCATTATTTGATCAATCTTTTTATATGACCTAAAGTATTTAAGACTTTAAATAAATGTTGATTGTTAGATTGGCTAAACAGTCAATGTAAATATGTACGTTTACGGCTGCGGAAGCTACTAACTCATTGATTATGTTTGAAGTCCCACGTTCTGAGTGAAATACTGCTTAAAATGGAAAATGCTACTAGGTGATATTAACAAATCAGTCTACTTAATGATAATTCCAGGATAAAGGATTAAATGGGCTTATGACTTTTGGCAATTTATGTGACCGAAAGGAAGATACGTCAGCGTATATCTTATTTAAGAGAATTTATATGATGGATAAGCTTTAAAATCAAATTTAAATATTTGTCTTTCATTTACCCGATTCATAATAATAAGACGATTAGAGTTAAAATCGCGTAACATATGGTATAAAAGTTTGCTATAAATAATACATGAATAATCGATTAAAATTATGGCAAAGTTAATCAATACATACTTATAAAAAGGTATATCGTAATGGAAATTGCTTTTTTGATTTAGTTACACAAAAAATATTAATAAGCTAATTTTACTAACAAAAAGTAATAAAAGATTTACTACCTAAACAATATCATTCAAATAACCAACACTTATTTGTTTATAATTGCGTATAGTTTGGCTTGCTTTTCCTGCATTAACTGGTTTTGTCGTGTAGCTACTAAGAAAATTATACATATGTGAACAAGTATACCAGCAAAAATTCTGGTAAAACTAGATTCAAGCTTCTTCAGTAAGATTAGCTTAGATTTGCTCTGAATCTAGCACAGTATCGATTAAAAATTTAGATTTAATTTAAACTTGATATACATTTAATGAAATAATTTAAAAATAAACATTCATTTCTAATTGCACAACAATCTATATATAGACGTTGATATGCACCGTATATATTTCATCGTGTTGAAAAAATATTCAAGATCGAATGGCATCGAATATGTATATTCGATCTTGTATATATATATATACACTTTGGTAGTTCTTTTGCGAATTATTGTCTGCGTTGTTGAAACCAATATATTTATAAGTTTTTAAACAAACTATGGGTGATGAAACCTACGTGAATACAACTTCCATATAATTTTAATCATCTGTATAAAGATATATATAAAATTCATAAAATAATTACCAAGGTATAATATATATATATATATATTAGATACTTTTTGTGCAATATATATA
>UELV01085861.1:0-10236 GCA_900490015.1 Megastigmus stigmatizans | reverse complement strand
ATATATATATATATATATATATATATCACGAGCTCGACGTTTTCAGGGGAAGGGCGTCAATTCCATCTAACTCGCGTTTAGGCGGTCCCTTCGCTCTTGCATATACTTAGTACGCGTGTGTACAACACACGCGAGACGTTTGCCCCGCCACACTGTGCACAAAGGAGACTGACTCTACTCTACGCGTACGCACGCACACACTTATATAATATATAGAAGAGCTGCTGCACACGCACACACAGGTGTTTGCCTTTTTTACGCTTTGTGCAGCCTGACTGGCGACTTTACTGCTCCTCCGCTCGCGTCGTCGCGTCTCTCGCTTTATAACGACGTGTTGCTACCGGCTCTCTCTCTCTCTCTCTCTCTCTCTCTCTCTCTCTCTCTCTCTCTGATGCGTATATATGTGCACACTTGCGCCTTGACTGCGGCTATATGGCAACGACGACGAGCGGCTCCGAGAAAAAAATGAATATAAGGTATTGCCTCGTGAGAGAGAGAGAGAGAGAGAGAGAGAGAGAGAGAGAGAGAGAGAGAAACGCTGCACACATATACACCATCGCGGACCACGCGGTGCTGTCTGCGCGCGCGCAGGTGAATGTGCGTCTGCTGCAGGTAATACCGGCTTCTTGTCCCTGTGCAACGCCGAGAAATGATCGATGGCTGCTGGCAGTGTTCTTGGTAATGCACGAGGAAGTCGTTGACGTAACAGCTGATGCGCGTGTGTGTGCGTTTATATATGTACTCGCTAATGTTGTTAGTTTAAAGAAACTGAGATATATATATATGCGGGACGTATGGAAGAGCCGGCTCTTTAATGATTTATTGGTTTTTAGGAATATTCTGGTGGTTACTTCGCGTGTGTGTATAGTTGAGAAATCGCTTGAGATTTCACGTTTTTTATTAATTCATTTCTGCTGTAAAGTATTTTTTTTATTGTATATCGACGTAGAAAGAATTGGAGCATATTAAAGATATGTAGAGGCACAACATTGCAGAATTGATCGAGCTTGAATAATAGAAATTGCGAAAAGCATTCGGGAATTCTCTATTCGAAGATAATAAGTTCTTTGATCCCCCGTCGAAACGTAGATGCTTATCTCTAACCCGAGATAGAAGAGGAATCGCGTGATGGATTATATCGTACACACACACACACGTTTAGAAATGCTTTTAAAAGATAAGGAATCTAGCGTCGACTAGAGAAACAATGAGAAATACAAAAAGGTCAATTCATACATGCATTTATTAAATCCACGAAATATGAGAGTGTGATTTTAACGATTTTATATGTATAATTATCTCCCCACCTCGGGTTTTTCGTTAAATAATTTCAGCAGACGCCAATTATGAAAATTAACCCAACTTTATGCGGAATATTCTGCAATAATATAATTGTCAATTAGTATGGTTATAAGTGACTATATTATTATTATACTTTATGCATTTGAATTTACATCGATTAAGCGGTAGTAATAAAAGAATGTTTTTCAATATTTAAAAATCGTCGTGGTCTCGTGTATAAATTTCTGTTATTCCGATATAAAAGAATAACGTTCTATTATTTTTAAATTTATCAAATAGGAAAGAGATAATATGCAATTAATAATATAGTCCATCGAGTTTTAGAAAATTGATTTTTCATAGTCAAAGTATAATAGATAAGGTCTATTTGGTTAAGATGGTTTTCAAGCTTATCGTCATCGATAATAAGTCAACATTATCTAAAAGCCATTATTAATGTGATTTTTATTAGTGCAAGTCTCAGAAAGTGTAATAGAAATCTACTATATAGGAATAAAAATTAAAAGCCTTTAAGCCTTTTTAAGCAATGTTCGAGTATAATGTTGAATGAATTTATTGATCCTCAGGGAATACATTACTGCAAAATTTTTTATTTTCTAATATTTTGCAACATTTCGAGGGCTTGTAAATATATACCATCCTCCTCACGCCGACTAAACAGTCAAAATAAGAACCATATAAAAGTACAAAAATCACATTTCACGTATCACAGTTTTTTACAGACAATAAAAACAAACTTTCAGACTTATGAACTATTGCATCTTGTGCGATCACAGATTGTTCATATACGATTTCGGAAGGCTCTCTCTTGTATATTATGGTAATTTATCAGTATTTAGCGACACTCTGAGATACATACACCAATCTAAATTAGCTTTATTTAATTGTGATAATTTTTGTTATTAAATAATGAGTGAGGAGAGTGATGGTTGTAAGCTAAAGTGAGTAGTTTTCGCGCGATTTTAACCTTTTGAAAAGTTTTATAAAAAAATGTTTTTAATAGATAACTAATTTTTCCGTTTATTTTGTTTGCAGTCATAATAAGTTTTGATTTTTCTTAAAGAATTTTATATTAACAATCTGTGATCGCACAAAATGCAATAGTTCATAAATCTGAAGGTTTGTTTTTATTGCCTGTAAAAAAGCTGTGATACGTGAAATGTGATTTTTGTACTTTTATATGGTTCTTATTTTGACTGTTTAGTCTGCCTGAGGAGGAGAGTATATATTTACAAGCCCTCGAAACGTTGCAAAATATTAGAAAATAAAAAAATTTTGCAGTAATGTATTCCCTGAGGATCAATAAATTCGTTCAACATTATGAATAAATGCGGAATAATTAATTCATCATCTGATTAATGTTCGTGTATGTATACCCAGAAGCTGTATTCCTTAGTCGAAGCTACAATAGCTATACAAATACAAAAAAAAAGGCGCAATCAAGCATCGACCTCATTGGAATAGATAAAGCAGAAATAACTCCAGTTCATGTTTACACGAATTTATTTTTAAACAAAACAGTTCAGACATTTCGTATATCTTTCTAAATTTCAATTAAATATCAATATTACCATCCACAACCAATTTAAATAATTTAATGCTCCGTCTCATCCAACTCCAGCCCCTAATCAGTCAACACGAATAGAAACGCGTGCATGCATCTATATATATATATATATGTAACGTTCATAATTCGTCGCTATTCATTAATTACGTGTATTGCATAATTTATAATAGGTACACACACGGGAGTGAATTGTGCGATCACGGCAGCTGCGTCATAATTCAAAATTGCGGTTATTATCTCATACGGCTTTCTATATTTAGATCGTGTCTACCGAGTATACTCGCGCGCACAAACTTGAATTTCTGGAGATGCGAGCAGCCGACCGACTGCATATACAGCAGCTCCGTTATTATATAGAGCAAGTGTGAAATTGGTATCGCAGCATATGCACGTCTTTCGTGCATGTCTAATATCAATTTTGGTAATTATGCCAGTGTGTTTTAGTTCGTAACTCAGCTGATTCGGTTACGATCGCGAGCGTTCCGTTACTCTCAAAAAGCCATCACACGACCTATATTAGTGTCGTATATCGGAATTATAAATGCTAACATGCTATTACATACTTTTTGCCGTGATAATTGTCACGATCGAGCCGCATAAGTATTTAAAAACCGTTGGTCGAGAGTTGTCTAATTGAATCGATCTCGATCACCTGGATCCCCTTCACCAAAGTTTCACGTATATATAACAATCAGTTGGTATAGAGCCGATCGTGCGAAACCACTCGTTTGTATAAGCCTATTAAAACCAAAAAAAATCGCAAATAATCGATTGAGCAGCTTTGGTTCGATCAGTGCCCGATATTCCGTGTCTCTTCGCATCCTGTCGGTAAATCTCCTTAAAAAGAGACTCGGCGACCATCGCAAGTCAATAAACTCGCTCTCGCGCGCGCACCAGATCGCGACCTTCCTCAAAACCGATTCCTGCGCTCGCTCTTACAACGTATATATATATATATGCACACGGAGACATGCCCATTACGCTTCGTTAATTTCTTTTCTCTCTCATCGAAGCCGCGCGGTATAGTACAAGTACAAGATGACTCACCTTTTCGAAGGCTTCCAGCGACGCTTCAGCACACCAAGCATCGAGGAGAGCCGCGGCTATACGTTAACGAGGCCCAGACGCCAACGGACTTCCGCCTCCCCCGAGAAGGGCCACCTCCCCCTCTCTCTCTCTCTCTCTTTCTCTCTTCTTGATTGATATACACACAGAACAAAACACACAAGAGCAACACCGGCTATCACGAACAATCAGTATAGCCCACCGGCATGTATTAACAATCACTTCAAATATGTATAAAAAAAATCACAATCGATCCTTTTGCCTATGGGACTTTCCTTCGGCCACACACTTGTCTACGGTATAGCCCCACCTGCTTCACATCATCGCTGCCTGCTCGTTTTTTTTTTCCTACATTCGCCTTGCATGCAGCATACCTTCGGCACCTTCTATATATGTAGAGTCCGGAAACAAAAGAGAAAGATGTTTATATATATATATATATATATATATAATAGAGAAGTTGGCCGAGCAAGCCTTGAGAGAGCAAATGTAATATAGACCGCGGTACAAAGAGTCGGATTTTTGGCATCGAGTATTACACGCGAAAAATGTGTGCGCTTGTGTCAACCGCGTGTGCAGTGTATTAAAGCGCGCACACACGCGGATGAATTTCAAGGTCGTGTAGCAGTATGCTGCAGCAGCAGCAGCAGCTCCGCAGAAGTCTGGCTATCTCTCGGTATATGCGTGCAGCGGAGCTGTGCAGCTGCTCCGGGCAATCGATGCTCCAGTTTTCTGCGGAGCTCTGCGGTACCGAAATGTCCAACTGAGCGAATTTCGTATTTTTTTCACTTCTCTCGGTGAGCTTTTTTGTTTCTCCTTTTTTTTAATGACTGTATAACGCGGATGTTTCGGGAGCCGAATCCGCGTTGTTGTATCAATGGATTAGTATTGTTTATACGGATTTGTTTATGCGACTGGTAACACGTGATCGTTTCTTTGTTTACTCTATTCCGTGTTTTATCGGTGCGAACATTGTTTGTAAACTCGGTGTGTGCGTGAAAGGGGACATTCTTTACTAATTCTCAAAATATTTCGGTATCGCGTTGCGTATATTATACGAGCGATCTCTATTGGTATTGAATCGTTATACTTGGCTATATGCAGATATTTTAAAACTTGATATATGTTTTCATAAAATTTTTATCGATGAAATTAACAAATGTAAATGGATTCTGAGTTCAAAGGTTTTCGATTTTCATGATAATCTTAAAATATATGCCAGTGGTTATTTAAAATCCTATCGAGACGAAACAAACTACCTAATTGACGTCACTTTTTATTATGAAATATGCGTTTTGCGTTAAATCAACATTCTTTTACTCATATCGACCGAGTTGATTGTCACGTCGGTATATCATCTCATATAAACAAGCTGCTTATGTGTACTATCCCGCGAATCAGCAACTCCCACCATAATTCATCAATTCACAATATTGCAGTCAATCGAGTCGCACCAAAATAACGCGAGTATCCCTCGGCCAAATATACAATACTAACAGCTGAAATTGCAGGCTAGATCGGCAAACTACTCTCTTTCTTTCTCTCTCTGTCCCTCAAAAACCGTAGTAAACTTTGAACTAACCGCTGCACAACTGCGGCGAGACAAAATGCCTAAGCGATGTAGGAATAAAGGCAGCCCAGTCTATTTCTCTATAGAATCGGCGAACGCGTTGGAGTAATAAGATTTTATTATATCGTATATGCGACGCGTGCGGTCTAAAGAGAGTCGGTCGCGCGCGAACCGGCTACACGCCGAGCTCGGAGTGAACTGCGTGTGCGCCGGGCCACGGCAGAGCCGAGGAGGTGCCGCTGCTTGCCTACCATCGCAGTGCCCCGAGCCAAGAGAGGGAGAGAGAGAGAGACGGTGCGCTGCAAGAGGTAGAGGAGGAGAAGGAGGAAGAGAACGAAAGAGGGCATGCGCGCACGGTGCACCAGCGGCGGCTAGTCGAGAACTGCTGCTGCTGCTGCTGCTGTCTCTTTCTCCCCTGCAGCTCTCCGCCAGGCTCCAACGCACATGCGGCTATCTCCTATATTTTCCCTTTCTCGAGAAGCCAGTGCTGCTGCTGCTGCTGGCTGCATGCTCGCTCTTTCTATATTTTTCGTATATATTGCCGATCACTCTTTTACACACACGCGAGTCTTTTGCGAATCCTGAAGATTAAGAGGATATTATTGGGGATTGCTTTATTGATGGGGGGTATGCACTTTATGTTGTTGCGATGCGTATATACTAAGTAATATCGATTGATTTCTGTAAATAGGCTATTATATACCATTTTCTATATTTATACGATTCATTTTGATTTAGATGCATAGATTACTCGACGAAAAAAATTATTCGATTGAAGAATCCGTGTACCTATATGGATTGCGTAAAGTTCGTTCCTGAATACAAAATTTGCAAAGAAATGATAACAGCTTACGTAGTATATTTGCATATCAAAATTTATTACGTTGTACCGTAGGCACAAATTTTCGAGACGAAGTATACATATATATTTAAGTGTATATCTCGCTCTTTTTTCAGCCCGGACGATGAAAATTAATTAAAGCACTAAGCTATATATTTCATTGCATTTTCCAAACGGTATACACACACGAGATTTTTCAAATTAATTTTCACCCCACGATAATGCACGAGAAATGCGGAAGATATTTATTTTGTATATGCTTCGTTAAAGGTAGACAGATATCCGTTATAATTAAATGAAATTATGAAATTTGCATAAAGGAGATGGTTTCACGAGGCAAGAGAATATAATATTCCTGTAAATGTTTGAGCTGCGCGCGGACTTTACACGTCGGTGGTACATTCTTCATCGATTTTTTGAGGTCACGGTCTACAGTAACACCAATCTGTTTACCAGTTTTATTCCCAAAGCGCATTGGCTTCTAAATTGTCGATATTTCAGAGATACCTTATGCCTTGGTCAAGGACGAGGCCGTTGCTATATACCGAAAAAAACAATTTGCATATCAGTTACTTCAATCAAATAGTACAGCACGATGGTAGGTTATATACCAACCAAAATCATTGCCAAAAATAGTACTGGTCTTCCACAACTTGATGTAAAAAATAATAATAGGTTATAGATTGAAAAATAAAATATTTATAAGAGTTAGGTATGCGTTATTTGATATTTATAGTTTAGTGACTATAGTCAAATTGCAATCAAAACATTTGTGCGAAAAACCGAGTACCGAGTTAGTTGAGTCAGTTTACTTTGGTTCGATGATTAACTAACATTAATACTTGTTTAAAAACTCGTTAACCGACAGTCATAACTTTATAATGTTGTTGGATCTAAAAAAATAGTATAAGAATGTTTAGTAAGTAGTGGTACTCATAAAAGCCGTGTAGAATGATTGCTGTTTAAAATATTTAAAACATTTATGAACCCATTATTACACAAGGTCTTAAGTTTATGTCTATATACGCGTATTATCGTTTTACAACAGAAATTACAACAATAAATATTGCTTAAATGAAAAGTGGTATGCACATTTCTAATCATTAAGCTAAATACTATAATACAATATTTACTTGGATAATTGATATAAGTGAATAAAGGAATTGCTAATTTTTCATTACAATTATTAATTTTTGTTTTCTAAAAATATTAAATAAACATTTTGCGTATGTTTCTCTATCATACATTTTTATTCGGATGGTTTGTTCTGCTTTGTGGTTTTCTACCTTTGTTGATTTTCACAGAGGCATTCTTTTTCATCTTTCTGCCCTTACTTCATAAACTGTACTGTTTCAATCGTATCTGTGCAGTGCAGTTCTCATTGGATAGGTCTGTTCCGTCAATTCTTCCTCTTTGTCTCGTTCACGTTCTCTCTCTCTCTCTCCTCTCTTCCGTTCTAACATTCACCGAACACTTTTAATTATTTTGCCATGTCAGAGGAATACAGTTCGAACAGTACTTTTTGTACAAACACTCCTACAACCATATGTATTACGTGGCGTATTGAAGAACAAGATTTATATAGCCTTAATTGCTTTTATTTATTTACCCATAATAGACATACGTACGTTTTAAATAATTCTTTTAGTTTTATTAAATATTTGTACCACTCGAAGCATTATTTAAAAATTGTAACAAAATACATTTATTTATTATACTTATTTATTAAAGTTTAAAAATATATCATTTTTATGCCTATTCATCATATTATGTTTGGTGTACGACAATGAATAATACAGTTATGTAAAATTTGAATATCGAAGAATTTATCAACTTTTCACATCTGCTGCATATAAATAGCTACTGTCTAAAATAGGGGAAGAATTTATGCACCGTGAGCGGAGCTTAAAAAAAAGGCTTCTTCAACGATTATCATCTACAGCCTTCTACCATTGCATAAATCATCCTTCTCTTATTATTTTTACCCTTGTTTCAACGGCACTTCCGTAAGTAACACTTGAGCGCTTCTCAAGTTCAATCGTTCAAGAAGAGGCAATCAGCTGCTTGATTGCAACCGTTGACTCGGCGAAGCCTTGTCCGTGGGTGCACTGGACCTCGAATATTAAAAAGAAAACACTGTGAAAGCTTCGGCCTGAAATATCTATAGCAACTTTGCATAGTATTATCATGTTTGATTGTCGTAAAATATGAATTGTAAATTTGCTTCGGTTTGTTTTATTGCAAAACCGCAGTGAATCATGATAGTGACCGTGCATGCCGTTTTTAATAAGATATTAAATAAATTATTCACAACTTGAGCAACGAAAAGAATTTTAAGCATTTTTTTTTTTTTTTAAACTTGTTTGATCCCAATTTGTAATGAACGATGTTATATACATAATCCCATGAAAATTGCAGTTATGGTTTTATTTTTTCAAGGTCGCACGTATCAAACCCTTAATTAGCATATCGCATTTGAACATAAGCTGATTACAATTAGTGCGAGCATATATGATAACTATATTTTAATAATTGATAAATAAGTTTCGATCGAGTTATGCTCCATCGACATCTGGAGTTAATTTCAAGGAACAGGTGAGCTCTTGTAATTGAAGAGCTTAACGTCCGTGAAACTGGTTCTTCAGATTCTGGTACACATGCTCCGTTCATGGCCCAGACTTTTTGAATGTTAACGAAAGTATATCGACCCCAGACGTCAAACTATCGATCAAAAACATAAATTCTTTTGTATTTTCCGTTCAACGTAGTGACGATTGCCCAAAAAAAAATTTGAATAATTTATTCGAATACTAGTCGACTACCACAAACTATCACGAAAAAGTATTTATTTATATTAAGTACTTTTGCAAAAGAAAGTTAAGAAAAGCACAAACTTTGATATGCATATTTACATTTCAGAAGCAGAACATAGAAAGAAATATAATTGGTATCGCATACAGTACGATTCATTGCAGTTAAGAGTGAGACGGCACTGGAGCACTATTCTCACTCGAGAATGTGTAACAAAGTATTCTTATGACACTTGACCTAGATGTATGACATACACTGTTATATTCGCGCAAAGAAAAAACGCCTTTTGCTGATTCATTTAAAAAAAGTATTTATTCAAACTTGTGTTAGAAATTTTATTGGTATGGATTTTAATTTGAAAATTTGATTTTTAAAATGATAAACACATTTATTGAAATATGATAAATAAATATAATATTGGCGATTTAATGACATTCTTAATATTTAAAACTTTTCGTATATTTTAACTTTTAATTAACATATTACAATCATAACATTTAAAGGTTATCAAAATGATGATTTCCCCTGTTACATAATATTGATAACGATACCTCCAGTGATAATTATCAAAAAAGGAGAGCCCATCGTATAGAATTAATTACTAAAACATAAAGCCTAGTCATTTATCAGCAATATAAGCTCGATGAACCTTTTTCTGAATTGTATTGGTGTACAACTTTGCTTCCGCCGTTTTTCGATAGATGGCTGCAGCGGTAAGTGCCGGTTGAAATAGGCAGGTCAAAAATTTCATACAGTAAGCTTGGACATCTGTCAACATAACGACAGCAGCACATAAATGAATTTGTGTTTGCATCAAAAGTGTATTCTCGATCGAAGATGTCAGTTTTCGAGCCAAATTCTCGTCATTTGCGGGAAGTGTTGATTTTCTGCTTTCATTTGAAGAAAACTGCGGCTGAGGCTCATCGAATGCTCTCAAGTGCTTACGGAGACGCTGCTCTTAGTGAAAGAACGTGTCGTGAGTGGTTTCAACGCTTTAAAAGCGGTGATTTTGATGTCGAGGACCGGCATGGCGGTGGAAGAGAAAAAATTTTCGAAGATTCCGAACTGGAGGCATTACTT
>UELV01085860.1:3688-17483 GCA_900490015.1 Megastigmus stigmatizans | reverse complement strand
GAAAGCGAGAGAGGGAAAACCTGTGTATGTATATAATCGACAGTGCAGTTGCTTCGTTGTACCGGCGATTTTTGTATACGGATATTATTCTATACAGCCTTGCAACAGTCAGGGATTTGAAGCTTTTTTGCGTTGGGCTGCGAAAAGGATTCATTACCGGAATTATTTATAAGATTTGTTTCTTTTCAAGTTTTCATTTTCGAGGTTATCGTTGAAGATATATATATATATATGTGTGTGTGTGTGTGTGTGTGTGTGTAACTCTACGCTGACTTAGGTAGAATTATTTAGTAGAAACGATAATATGTTTGACTTTCGATTCAACAGAGTGTAGATTGGAAATGCCCAACAAGAGGTTATTGTAATAAATTTCGCATTCACGCTTTAGAAAGCACGGTATATAAAAATAAGGTTTACTATATCTGCATTTGAAAATTTTAAACGTCGATGACCAATCGTGCTTATACACTTTATTTTTCAAGAGGTAAACATTATATCTAAGATTGCAATATAATATATATCCCTATTTTCGGTTAAAAATACATCGATGGTCTTTGAACATTTCTGCAACGTTCAGATGGCTATTCGAGGCGTGTCCTCTAGGAGCAGCGATTGAATTTTGATTGCACCTGTCGCAGGACGCGCCTCGACAAAATCAACAAGAAACAACACCTTGATAATAATGACCATCTTTGGAATTTCAAAAATACAATCAAACTAACGCCAACGATTATGAATAACCGCAAACAACGTATTCCATTGTGATGCGCGCAGCTAAATAGTCGCATCAGCGCATACCATATTCCACTATATTACATGCGCATAAGAGCATCGAGATTTTCTCGGGACGCTAAGGTCGCGCGATACAATTTTCTTGCACCCTCCTTCTTTCGTTCATGGACTCAGTCGAGGGGCCCTACAACGATGGCCTATCGCTAACTGTTTGGTGAACATAAAGTCGCGGGCAGCACTTCTCTCTCTCTCTTTGAAGCAATGTTTATACTGTGTATATATATATATATATATATATACACACTCGGGGCTCGTTACATTCTCGCGGTCGGCCGTTAGATGCGAGATACTCCCTATCCGTAGATCTCGGGGCACGAGGAAAGAGCGAGGATGCCGGCGACTGCGGACATTAGCATGCGCTCTGGGCTCTCGCAGTGCCAATGTATTTATGCGCGCACGACTGTAGCTAAACAGAGAGAGAGAGAGAGAGAGAGAGAGAGAGAGAGAGAGAGAGAGAGAGAGAGAGGGAATCTCGCCCGATCTTGAATCTCGTTTCGTTCGAGCTGAGCTGCTTCTGTTGCATTCTCCTCAGCTTTCGCGCTGAGGGGGCACTGCACACACGTCTTGTCCGCGGGAGATGCGTTTGAGCGATTTCGATCTGGGCAGAATTTTCTTTGCCCCGAGCCGATATCTATACGCGATAAGTCGATTGTCGATAAGTGAAAGACTATATATAAGAGAGGATTGATCGAATATATATATATATACGAAAGCGACAACCAAGACATTATGATTATGATATACAAGTTTGTGTCTTACATCGCCTACAATATTGTTTGATTTGTTCATGTTGCAGGAATCTCGATAATTTATTAGCCTCGGAATCAGGTTAAGACTTACCACAAGTAGTGATACGGTTTCGAGATGGAATCCTAGTCCCTAATCCCGTTTTGTGTAAGTACCAGGAATTGTTTCCCTTAAAACATGTATTTTTGAAAGCAAATTAAGTAGTGAGCAGTATAAGGGACGTACATTGTCAAAATATTGCGATCTTAACAATCAAATAATCAGGGTGAAACATTATTAACAGCTGAAATGTCATTTTAGGAAGTCGGTAAAAGCTTTAAAATGAGCGATTATTAAAAGCTGTAAGCCTTATTTATAGTAAATAACTCTCGGTTAACATTGTTTTGTCATTATATTTGATCCATCCAATTCTAGGCTAATAATCGTGACTAACTTTGGTTTCTCTATAAAGATTCGCGTCCGCGTTCCCGTGCTTTCGAGTTTTAATGCATTTTTACGTTGTAGTTAAAGAATAAGCCTAATAAATTCGAATCACACGAACCACTCGTACAACTATAATAATATATTGAAATAGTTCTTTCATTTACTCATATTGAGCGATAGGTACATAATTTCTTCCCACAAAAAGAAATAGTTACTCGTAAGTAGTAAAACATTCATGTTGGTTGGTACAGACAGTTACCCAAACAACATTCTTTTGTTAGATAATTAACAGACATAATCTCAAAATGACCGAACTCTTTGTAATCTGTTTATTATAATATGATACTTAAATCAATTACGTTTAACGAAATATAGCATAACAGCTTAGAATACAATAATAAAGTCTAAGTAATAACAATAAAAATAAAGTAATTTCAACAAGAAATACAGATGAGATGAGAAGAGCATCACTGGTAAACCTAATCAACATTTGGATTTTTGTTACACTAACCAACGGAATGCAACAAGCAACATCGTTGTCCTAACGCATGATTTTTTTGCGTGTGACCAAATATTTAGTTAAAATTTGATACCGATACATCTATATTGAAAATGATTTAATTTACTTAAATGCAGAGAACACCTTCCAATTAATGGCTCCGATTTCAATTCAAGATAATAATTTTCTATTCTTTTAAACGAGGCTGGTGTTTCGGGTTCTATAGTTTGTGTCTTAATTTCCAAGATACACTCTTATACAATATATACTTATACATACTTATACAAGATGCACACTTATACATTTGCTGTTTTTATACACTTCTTTGTAGTATTCTTTGTAGTTCATAGAATTGAGCTCAACTTTCGAAATGTTGAAATATTGAAAATGGAGCGCAAAAAGTGTGAAACCGTAAACGTCGCAGCTATCGTCCGGCTGCCACAATCTTGCACGTTAGTCGTTAATTTACACAAAAATAAAACAATAACCACGCTAAAACGACATTGAGCGCCATAGCCATTATGCCAATGTGAATATGATTATGCACTTCCACGTGGCATTAGCGTTGCACTTTTCCCTAAAACTTGATATCCACGATGCACGAGGGACGACGTGCACAATTCTCCTCTCGACGCCATTACTATTGTGAATCGCGAATTCCAAGTTTTTGGAAAAAGTGCAGCATTGATGCCACGTGAAAGTTCATAATCACATTCATATGGTGCTCAACGTCCTTTTAGCGTGGTTATTGTTGTATTTTTGTGTAAATTACCGACTAATGTGCAAGATCGCGGCTCTGACTTCCTCTTAAGTTTCAATTCTAAAATTTATACGATAAATATCACAAGTAAACATTACCTAAGATACTCGGGTAGATTTTACAGAAATAGGAGGAGCCCAATGTATTGAAATTGTTATACTAATATTGCTCAAACTTTAACCTCGAACCTAACCTCATCAAACTATAGTTTAACCGAGTCGATTCTATACAAAGTTATAACTGATATGATTTTCAAAATTAAAGGAGAAATCATCTTTTATCTGCAAAAGAAACGCTGATTCAAGCATCCATGTACCTAACTTTTTTAGTTCGATCGCTCGGAAAAAATGTACCGAACTAATTCAGTAGATTCTCTTTAGCTGTGAAGCTGTTCAGCTCGAGTTTTTAGGTATATATTTTGCTCGACCGTTCAGTATATTCTGGAAAATCTTATTTAAAAAATGCGTCAATAAAAACCTGTGATATATTTAAAATTTTGCAGTCTAAAGTTAAATTGTTACAAGTATGCATTTTAATACAAAAAGAAAACTATTTAAGCAACAGCAAAGACTATTCTGGAGAGATCTGTCCGAGGAGACGATTTAAAATATATACGCGTAAGTAAAAAGATTTTAAATTTATTTCATATACGCCATAAAGTGAACCACTTTTTGTTCGACTGGTATATACGTGTAAGTACAGTGAAGATGCTATAAAACGGCTGCACCGACTTCACGTGCAAAAAACAAACATCTTTTGGATATAAATTCTTATAACCGGTTTGCACGATATTGCTGTGCAATTGATTATAGTGAGCAAACAAATGTAATACGTTTTTGCTAATATAAGAAAATATGACTTTTCAGAAATGTCTATAATATCATTTGTAGCAATTACAAATCATCCGCCATTTAATAGCTTTATTCCGAAGCTCTTTAAAATCAATTATTATCCACGGTTTAATGGAGCATTTCACCTGAATTTTATGCAACTGTTAACTTTACTGTATTGTAAGGTTTACTCGATTTGATAAATTTATATATTAGCAATGTTTGGTTTATAGGACTGCAAGATATTTTTATTTTAATGTTTGAAATCGCAACTTATTATCATGCGCATGATATACGTTAATTCTTAGTAAATTGTGAACTGCAGCTGTAAATGCTTGATATAAATAACAGGTATGAAAGAGTTATTTAAAAAGGTATATCAGATCAATTTGCAGTTTTAATATTTACTTGATCTTAAAAGTAAATGTCTAAAAATAAGAGCGTAAAAATTGTACGTAGATCGTTCTACAATCAAATTTTCTCATGTGGAAGTTGAAGAAGCGTAAAATTTAATTATATTTATAAAAAATTGTAAAAAAAAGGATGTGAAGTAATGCAACAAGTATATTTGTATTAAAAAAATAAAAAAGAAATGTCAATATGAATTTTATTTCGATAAATTTTCAGTTATATTCGTACATTCTATTGATTTTATTTTATAATAGCTTATGCATCGCGCAGGAATGTTGCAAGTTAAAATTTTCGTATTTTCGGTTAACATATCAAATAAAATCTGTTCATTTATTTTGGACGATTGCTGAAATTGAACAATTGAAATGAAATTAAGTTAAAAACAGTCTCCATTGCTAGCAAACTTTGAGAACAGAGATGCAAATAATAAGAAATATTCAAAAATATTCAGATTCAATTTGTTTAATTTTCAATTGAGCGTTCGAACATAATCATTTATTTTATAGTATACATTATACACATCTTGTATCGAAAATAACATTGCACATGCGGCTGGTAAAATTTGAAATGTAACAATTTAATCGTCTGCTCTTAGGCACTCGGTACGAAAGCATATTTTTCAAATTTTCAATAGGAATATAGAAAACGTGTAAAAAGAGTATGTAGCATTATAGGAACGATTGTAGAATTGTAGAATTATAAATCTGAAATCTCGTCTAGCTAATTACTGCTGGAACATTCGACATTACTAAAAGCATTGTAAATGCAGAACGGGTCGCACCACCAACAGTTTCGCTCTTCTGTCCCGCAAATATATATATGAATATATCTGGACTTGCTCAATTCCACATCACGATCCCGCATACTCGCAAACACGCGCGAGCGCGCGCAATTTAGCAAGTGTCACGGCAATTCAAATCGTAAACATTCCAGGCGTGCGCGCATAATACATATGTAAAGGAGACCAAGCACTCATCATCCTACCGGCGATTGCACGCTTCTCTATATTTCCCAATCAAAGACCCTCCCACTTTTTTACTTCATCCTCATCATCGTCGTGCGCATATATATACACACACATACGCACGCAAACGCGCGCGCATAAAGCTTTAATAAGTGCATAATCGTTTGGCCTGCGAGTATATAGACTCACGCGAGCAATCGTAAAAGAACACAGTGCGAGACACTGATATATACACACAGCTGCGTGAAAAGTCGCGCGTACCTATATACTTGCAAGAACGCATAATGTATATATATATATATATATATATGTAGTGAGAAAAAGGCCGAAGTAGCGGCGGCTGTATGTGCAGCGGACGACGGCGACGACGACGACGGACGATGAGCATTCGCGCGCCGATAGGACAGCCAATTATTAATTCAGTACGGGCGCAAAGGCGCGCTGTTGCTGCTGCTGCTGCACACGCTCAATATGCATGTACACACAGACGGTGCAGCTATATACATACATGATATATGTACACACAGAGAGTCGACCACTTTCCAGTCTTTACGTATACATATATATACATGCAATAATGCGATCGCTCGCACGCTCTCCGTCTCGCTTACTCTTCGGGCCGCGATCATCTAACCTAACCTAACAGCAGCAGTAGCAGCAGCAACAGCAGCAGCAACTGAGCTCTGCCTCTGTCTCTGTCGCTCGCAACGCGAAACCCGCAAGTGCACGGCGAGCACTGCACGCGGGCAGCCGCGACGAGCTCGTGCATTATGCACCACAGGTAGCGCGCATTATGCGACCATGTGCGAAGCCTCGCCTCGACCGTCTCTCTCTCTCTGTGTTTGCGTTGGTTCGCACGCGTATGTGTGTCTGCGCATGTGTGTGTAAGTGTATGCGAATATGAGCGCGAGCGAGTGAGTCGGACGATATACGTCGCGCAGCAGCGGAGAGTCGAGTCGGGGGCCGATGTTTATAGCCGCTCGGCACTCGTTCGCCGCATGGAAGGAGAGACAGAGAGAAAGAGAGAGAGACAGGCCGAGAGCTGCGTACATCGCGAGCTGCACTCCGTTATCGAGCGCGTGTGTTATCGCGCTTAAACTCGCCTTATATGTCTCCCCGTCTCTCTCTCCCCCTCTCTCTCTCTCTCTCTCTCTCTCTCTCTCTCTCTGTCTTTTTTTCTGGCTGCGCGTATATAGATGGGAACTGCGCGTGTAAGTGCGACGATGCGGGTATATACGTGGGCGTGCGTATATACTTTTGTACCCGCACACATACACACACACACACACACACACACACATACCTACACACATATATGTAGATGTGCAAGCAAAAGTTGGTGATATATATAAAAGCAGCGATTTGGACAATTTATTCGCGCGCGTAGCCTCCGTTGTTTTTCACCGCGCGCGCCGCGACTATAGATATACGTGTGTGCATTGCATACGTGTGTAGGTGTGACTGCTGCGGTGCACACGGGGGCCCCGCGCGATAATAATGCCAAACAGCCGCCGCTGCCGCCACCGCGAGGACAGGCGCGCACTCTCTCTCTCTCTCTCTCTCTCTCTCTCGAGAAGCATGCACAACGCGCAAGCCACGACATCGTTATCGCGAGCGCGCGCCACTTGCAGTTTTTCTGTCCATTCCCTTGCACCGCGCCCGGCTGAAGCGCGCATCATATACGTATACATCATGCATTAGCGAAGGGGCTTCTCGACTATATGGAGTATTATTTATTGATCATAGATGGGCTTTTATTAGTAGCTTATATACCTCCTGCGATTATATATATATGCGAAGAGCGAAGAGAGACATTATACGTATAGCGGCTACGGCGTTCCGTTGCGGCTTCTACATCGGCATCATCATCAGCGATATTTCATGCGTATATGCCGGCGGTGTGCATATTATATACAGCGCTGAAATTGATTTTGTTAGGCGCGCACGCGAGAAAAAAAGGGAGTGCGACCGCTTTCTCTCTCTCTCTCTCTCTCTCTCTCTCTCTCTTTCTCTGTGCAATGTGCCGCGTCTGCGCTGATCACGTGCACGCATGCATATATACGTATAGGTGCAGCGCGTTACTGTATAGCGGCCGCCGCCACCGCACTCACGGGGCTCCTTCTTCTTCCTTCTTTTCCTTTATGAGCCTTTTTTATGGGCTCGGGAGTACCGTACAGATTATATATATATATATGACGCACGCACACAGGCAGTGCGTGTATATATACATAAGACGTATAGGAGCCAAGCTGTACCGATAAAACTTGCTCGTTCGAACGCTTGCGGAAAGAGAGCGAGCGATAAAGCGTGTGCGTACGGTTCGTTTCTGTGCTCTCTGTTTTTTTATTTCAGTTTACCGTTTCTTCTTTCTTTTTTTTTTCTTCTTAAGGCAATGGAGCGAAAGTGGAAGAGGAGGAGAAAAATAATGTCAACGTGTCCATTGTTAAGGGGTTAAAGTATTAATAGCGGGGGATATTAGGGTGTTGTATATTGAAAGTTTGCTGCTTGCTTATGCGAGTCGCGGATATCATTTGTCTCCTCGGTTTGTTTTTTTGGAGCTCGGAGTGCTTTTGTAATTGTGAAGGGTTTTAAAAGAGGAAATTATGGAAGGAAGCAAAATCACTATTGTCACTTCGTGACAAAATATTAAATTTGCTATAATACTTTTAGCAACGCGTTACTACAAGCGTACCATTAATACTTTTTTACGCTTCATATAATATGCACGTAGTGAAACCAAATTTTTTTAGACAGACATTTTTAATAGCAGTATATAATTTCAATGTACACAGAGCGCAGCTGCAGTCTATAGTTTAATTTCATAATTGAATCCACTTTTACAAGAAACAACATTCGACACTTTAATCTTAATAACGCGCACAAACCCGTACAAGATTAAGACTGTCTTGGCATATAATAAATCAGATCTTGCCCTTTTATTGTACAGCGATAAGAGTATTTTTCTATACACGGAGAAAAATGATATGTCAATATTTAAGATGAATATACAAAAAATTACTATGTTGCGTACCAAAGCTGTGATATTCTTATTTTATAGAAATTTTTCTTATACGCGGAGAAAAATAGTTCATTAAAAATTGCGAGAAACTTCATGAAAAATTACTATAATATTCAGCAATGGTGAGACAGAGTCGCTGTTTACTAATGTTTAGTAGACAGTATAGTAAAATTGAAGTATGCTAAGTTCTAGAAAATATTATTTTAATAATTAGTATACCAGTATAGCAATTTTTAATTTATTTACTCTTAATTATTACTATACCAGAAGAATGTTTTTAAAAACTAAAATAAATTTTGAATTCAATATACTATATATGTTTTTCTATTTAATGAAGAGCGGAGAATTCTTATTTTCTAGAATTATCAAATTAAACCTGAATTCATATTCCATTTTTTGACATACTTATTTTAGACAATTTACTTATTGGATTCGCAACGCATTTTTATTTTACATTTCAAAGACGCTCGCCAGTTCTTGTTTTCCTAAACCAATATAAAACCACCTATAACTTCGCTATACTGATGTATCGCTATACTTTAACGCATAATCGCATGTAACAGATGTTGAAAGTTCTCTTATATACTAACCGAGTCAATTTCTCCACTTGCGACCACTTGCGAGAGCCGTCATAAGCTGTGCAGAAAGTCCGTAGCTGCCTGTTGGAGACTTCCACAAGTGCTACTTTTTCATTCTGAAAAATTTTACCACGATCACGAAACTTATAGGTTAACCGACAACTGCGCTTTTAGACTCAGCGAGTTGGGCGAGTATAGTATTGTTGTTGATGCTCGAGGAACCTGGTCGACCAGCGCGTCGTCATGTGACCTTCATGAAAAAAATCGCGAAGCGCCTTTACGTAGTATATTCACGATTTCTGAACAAATGAAAACATAGATTTAGCATCCACTTTCTAAATTATTACTATACTTTATATCAAATATTAAAAGCTTGGTATACCAATTTCAAAAGTAATATTTTTTAGTGTATAAATAACTGATTTTACTGTACTGTTTAGCAAAATTCATAATATTATTTACTAAATTAAAAAATAAAGTTATTGAAATTTTACTGCGTATAATTTTTAGTATACACGTTAGCAGTTTTTAGTTACTATACTCGAATCATTTGTCAATGTCAGGACTTGCGGAAATTATTGAATGTATGCTAATAAGTTTTATAATTACTGTAAAGTTTCTCATAATTTGGCTCTGTCTCGTCATTAGTGAAGATTATAGTAATTTTAAAGAGAGTATTTTTCTCCGTGTATTAATAACAAATATTACTATGGACAGAGTAATTTTGGCTATAAATTTGTATAAAAATTTCTATGTTGAATAGTAATATTTGTTATGAACATAAGAAAAATCTCTATAAAATGAGTATAGCACAGCTTTGGTACGCAACATAGTAATTTTTCGTATATTCATGTTAAATATTGATACATCCTTTTTCTCCGTGTAACATTACCTACATGTCTACATAATACGACAAAATAGCGTCACCATTGTAAAAATTTAAAGTAAAACTGATTACGACAAATAGAGAAACAATTGTGTAGCACTAAACTCTGAGAAGCCTCAAATACTTTCAGTTTGAATTAATCGACGATATTCGGAACACTATAGCTTTGCATTTCTTTATATTCTATTGCACGATAAAGGTTAAAATAATTATTGTATACTTAGATTATTAAATTAAAATTACTGTAAAATTAACGAAAAAAAACTTAACTGTAAAGTTGCGGTATATTAGAGCATTTCAAATGGAAACTATCAGGTGCTTACTTGGAGTCAAAGGATTTGTATACAAGAAAAAAAGTCTCTAAATTTAGAATTAGAGATAGGATAAAGTGAAACTCGGTGTAATGTACGTTAACGCGATGCAGTAATGTTTTTCGTTTGAATCCAGGTATGCTTATAAATAGGAAGGTCACTTTATCAAGTCCATCATCAGAGATGGTTTTATATGTATCACTACAATAGTCTGAATACTTTATGAGATCAGAGAAAGAGAGAGAGAGAAAGAAAGAGAGAACATCAGCATCCGCATACATTCAAGACAATTTCTTTCGAATGGCTCCGAAAATCGAGTACTGCACTAAATTTCGGGTAAATGCAAGCTCGTATACCATGGCTTTATTCAAGACTACGAGGTGAAAACGGAAATATTCATACGACACTGGTCCATGCTTACGCCATCTTTTTCGATTTGCTAATCTGTTTAAAATCGAAACTACCTATACATGTACATGTCGCGAATTATATTATTATTTTTTGTAAAGACGCTATAGAATTCTTTTCCTGGCTATATATGCTTTCTTGAAACCCTCAGATGCTCGACGAGCTTTACGGATTGGTTATAAACGAATAATTGTAAAATCTATAGCGGAGCCTTATCGTTTTACATGGTCCACTTCGGGAAGGCTTGTATGGTTTGATCCGTTATTATTATAGATTGTAAATCGTATACACCATACATATAAAGGCTCGACTAACCCGTTACTAATACATAGTTTATCCCGCCAATGGAAAAAATAATACAATTGAAATATAATAGCGTTTGCAGTGATTAATATCACCTTTTGCTGCGAACTACTTATATATAGGAAAAAATTCTAACTGTTGATTAAAGTTCACGAGAATTATGATTCTAATGCTTTGATCCCGTCAGTTTAGGTAATATAGATAAAATACGACCTTATATGAAGTAGGTAATGAATTCTCTACGGCATAAAATAATGTAGATGCATATAATTAAATAAAGAGCTAATGGTAGAGTAAAAAAGCTTAAAAGCTTATAACATTTTATTCGTTTACTTCGTTCAGTAATGATATCTATTCTTCATTTATATTTTTATCTTTATGTTTATATTATAGCTATAAGCAGCTAGGAAACTTATACGGGGAAGCGTATAAGAGCCAGACAAAAAAGCGATTACGTTTTAGTAGCCGTATAAAAGATTTAATTACCTTAATAAATTTTCATGCAACAAATTTAAAATCGATAATGGTGCAGTAATAAAGTTTTACAAGTTCGTTGAGCCATTAGCCGTCGTAAATTTAGCTAAAAAAAAATTGAAAACTAGAAAGTAGTGCGAAACTTTAAAAATTTATGGGTAAAAAAGAAACAAGGAAATAAGGCCACATACCAGTGCAGTGAACGATGGTACACGTGATTACGAAAATGTTAAGCGAGTTTTCTGTGGTAATCTTTAAAATTAGGTTTGCTGACTAAAGCAGTCATTGTTTTAAAGAAACTCGAAGCTGCACGGATTTATCAGATGACTACAGCGGCTGCGTGTGGAAATGAAAAGTCATATTTAAATCCGCAGTGTACACGTATAACCTATCTCACGTAGTAGAAAATTAATAAAATAAAAGATATAACTGCCTGTGCAATAATCTGTTTTAAATTATATGTGATTCATTACTGCTGACAGTTGCGACTGAGGTACAGTTGATCTCCTGTGAATCCCTGCGTCGATGTAAGCTAATTCTGCAAAGGACTATAAACAATTTAATATTTAGCTTTTGAAACTATAATTATATCTATATAAACAACTTTATACATTTAGTTTACAAACTTTTACGACAAATCCTTTAATATATTATCTCGAATTCTGAATCAGTCAAATTATCAAAATTGAGCAAGTATCTCGTAAGATATAAGCTCGCTATTTGGACTTGATCAAGAGTGTGGGGCTATTCCTTCGATCAGCTAATTACTCCGCTGCCTTCAAAAGTACCTAAAACTCATTCAATTCTCAAAGTGTATCGCTGTACATCGATCGTCTCAAATCAAATAGTGCCTAGCTTCATCCGCACAAAATAGTGCTCTGCATAACCGATTAGTTGGTAAAAGTGCAGCGGCTGCAGCGCGGCTATCTCGAGCAATTATAGGTTTAGAATCCGATGCACACGGATCAACAAAGGAAGTGTACGGCCAAAAAGGAGAGCCGAAAGTGTAATCGAGCGGGACGAACAGGAGGAGAGGCGTCAAAGCATCGCACGCTCCTATATAAGCGAGAAAGAAGTTGCTGCTGCTGCTGCTGCCGCTACTGAGCCTCTATATATATATATACAACGCACGAAAAATCATCATCTCTTTCTTCCGCTCGTCGGCTTGCCTGGTAGAAAAAGGGAGAGAGAGAGAGAGAGCACATGTATATATATATATATATATATATATATGAAGAGAGAGAGAGAAGAGAGGGGGAGAGGCACGTTGTGTGTGCGTGCGCGCCGTTCAGGTTTTCAAGCGCACAATTACGTGCAGGACGAGCTCGGGGAACGAAAGTTCGGGAATGCTCGTCTCTCATGCACACACACACTACACACACATATAGAGCCCTTTCAAAGCAAATCTCCCCACCCAAAAGGTATAGCCGAGTGCCAGGCCTGGCCTGACTTCTCTCTCTCTCTCTCTCTCTCTCTCTCTCTCTCCACTCATCCTCTGCGGCTTGTGCGTTCTCGAACGTTTTTAGGGTCCGGCTTTCTCTCTGTCTCTGTCTCTCTCGTTCTCCTCGACCATTTTGTAGCAGGTCCCGGCCGCCTTCGTTCCCTCGCCCCCTCGGTCCCCTTCGTCACCACGTGAAACCCGTCTCCGTGCTGGAACAAATGCCGGGGCAACGACGGCTGCGGCCCCTTCGCAACTTACTGTACACATTTATATACGTATATATCTATATCTATATACATATCTGTAGATAGAGCGAGGCAGCAGCAGCTCTCGCCCCTTCGTTTCCCCGCTGCTGTTGCTGTAGGTCCTCTCCTTTCTCTGTGTATTACAGCTCTCTTCTTGCTATGCACGAGTATGTGTTTTAAGCGCATACGTGTGAGTGTGCGTGAGCCGAGACGTTTAACGAGAGAGCAAGAAGAGCAAGATTCGCCGACGATTTGATGGAATGTGCATGTATTCGCGCATCTCTCGTTCGCTCCTTGTGCCTGATGCTGTATATATACGAGCGCAGATGCGTCTCTGTCGCGCAGAGGAAAGAAATATTCGCGAGAGAGAGAGAGAGAGAGAGATTCCTCGGCTTGCCTCCCTCTCACTCTGACTGCTGCTGCTTTTCAGGCTCTCCGCCGCTGCCGACACCGCGCGTTTTGTGGGAAAGTTACGAATGGAATGCCTCTGCGGTCGCTTTCTTAGATATCGCTGCCGTATTATAGCGCCGTGTCCGCGAGAGTTATGTATAAGGATAGAGGCAGCGAGAAAGAGAGAGAGAGAGAGAGCGAGACGAACTGAGAGCCTCGATGCGATTGTTTTGCAGATATACATCGAGACACGGGAAAATTGAGTGTCGCGCGGGCGCACATGGAAGTGTTTGGCCGTTTTTTTTTTTTTTTTT
>UELV01085859.1:0-16379 GCA_900490015.1 Megastigmus stigmatizans | reverse complement strand
TCTCTCTCTCTCTCTCTCTCTCTTTCATCAAGCCGTGTCCTCAAAGAAGACAGACAAGAAGAATGATTCATCGGCATGCAAAATGCTCGCTACTTCCTGCTAAATCCCGCACACTTCAGAGAGAGAGAGAGAGAGAGAGAGAGAGAGAGAGAGAGAGAGACCCTGCACACACCAAGCCATCCCTCCAAAACATATCCCTCAACTCAGCGCGTAATGCTCCCTACACTCGACACCGCACAGTCGTATATACATGCCTCGAAGGGGTGCTTGCTGTCTCCCTCGAAGTGTGTGTGCGTGTGTAGGGGGTGGAGAAGGGTGGAGAAGGGGGGAGCGGTGGGGGTGAGCGAGGGTTTCGTCGGCACGGCGGCGACGGCTGCGCGCCTGCGTCGAGGCCCCGATGCCACTATACGGGCACACACAAACACACACACACTCAAACCCACCCCCCACCGAGCCTACACACACACGCACATATACACGTAGACGAATGTGCGCGCGACTCCCCCTGTGTGTCTATCGGCGTCTCTGTCGCTCCTGTTCTCCGCGGCGCGCTCGGGCTCTGCACGCTCTGTTGACCCGGAGACTCTATAGCCAGTATAGAGCGTGCCCGAGGAGAGCTGAGAACTGTAGCGCTCGCCCGCGAGAGAGAGAGAGAGAGAGAGAGAGAGAGAGATTGCCGTCGCTCCACTGCAGGCCGCGACTCGGGCGATCAGAACCCTACTGCCGTGTACACGGGAGACTGGAAAAAAACACATACACACACACGCGCGCGTGAACGAGTCGCGAGTGAGGAAGCGCTTGTCTTCACAAGAGTAGAGAGAGAGAGAGAGTTTGTTGAAGCCGAGAAGAGGGAGGCTGGAACTGGTGTGGAGCAGTAGCAGCAGCAGCGCCCGGTCGAGCGCAGGGAGTGCAATGCCCGAGGAGGTGACTAACTATATGCAGAGCCTCGGTACGACGAGTTAGCGAGCAAGTGCACCGCACCGGACCTGCAGCCCTGCTTATCGTCGTCGTCGTCGTCGTCGTCGTCGTTTTCGTCGTCGGACTGATGCAGTGATGCGCGAGAGAAATTGAGAGAGAAATCCAACGATCCAACCTGCAGAAGCGGATCTCTCGTTACGAGTTTGACCAGCCCCCTCGCCCCCTTTACAGCTCTGAAGACGTAAGTGAGACAAGGTTGTGCACCACCACAAACACGGGCGCAACTATAGCCCTTTATAGTGTATTAACGCCTCTATTGCATGTGTAGTCTCTCTTTCTTTTTAACTCACTGTCTCTCTATCCGTGTGTCCGTCTGTATATCGTGTTCGAATATAGAGAGTGCAGGTGCTCGAATATAGAGAGTTGATGCTGCTGCTTCTTCTTCTTCTTCTTATTTCCGTGTGCCGCATACCTAATACTTGGAGCGTCCAAAGTGGCCGAGACACGGAATATATCGCGTAGTCGCGCGCCGCTGTAAATGTATGTAAGTTTGTAACAAGAGGGGGTGAAGGAAGAGAGATGGAAAGGGGAAGCTGCTGTCTCTCTCTCTCTCTCTCTCACTGCAGTCTATGTGTGTATCGAGCACAGAGATAGTATTGTGAACGGCTGATGCCGACTCGCCGTCTTGTCTTTTCATCGCTTTCCTCGTCCTTTCCCACTCTATAGCTGCTTTCCCGGAGTTTCAGCCCCTCTCACTGCTTCTTCCTCTTCTTCTCTCTCCCCCCTCCCCCCCCCCTACTACTAGGCAGCTCGCGCGATATCTTTGGCAGCATCCGAATATATCTCGTTCATCTGTGTCGTAGGGTCTGATCCCCTCGAGCTGACGGTGAAAAATTGAGAAGCTGACGATATGTCGGATTGATATGTCGGCTTTAGACCGAGTGTTTGTTGACGCCACTGCTTGTGTGTATACTTGCAGGTGTTGTGCGGTGCGTTAACGAATGGGCCGTGAATGAGAATTGGGATGGAAAATTTCATCATTCCAGAACCTGGGGAGCTAGGATTCTTGGATTGTTTCTTGTATTTTAAAAGTGGAATATCTGTCCGAGTGTTCGAATGCTGAATCTGTTTCTGTTGTTACGTCGGGGAGGTGAGGGTGAGGTGGCAGATCTCCTCCCTTTGTTCCAGCGCAACTTTGGCCAACGTTGAATTTACAACTTGGGAGGCTGTGCGGGTCCTTTTAGGAAAATTAATTACCGTTTAAAAAAGTTTTATTTCCTCTGCGGCTCAAGAGAGGGGAGGGGGGGGGGGGTGCGGCAAATGAAACGTGAAATTTCTTTTTTTGGGGATGAAACGTGCTCGTGCGTCGGTAATTGCCCTTTTTTTTAGTCAATTTTAATGGGCTCATTCAACTAGTTGTGATCTACAGTCAAAAATTTACGTTTCAAAAGAGAGATGCGAGTTTGAGAGATTCAATAATTTACAATGTAAATATTATTAGATTACATCCAGCATATGTTCGTATAACAGGAGTACGAGTTTGTAAGTATACTTTGGAAAGAATGAATTCAATTAAAGTGCTTCAGATTCCAGATGAATGGCTGTAGATTTTCTTTCCTATTTGAACTTGCCTTTCCTGCGACTTTTTCTCCTTGTTCCGCTTAATCCCTCTTTGTATGATTTTTCTTTCTCGCGAATATACGCCAAGGGCTGCGAAGTGTTTCAGCGTTGCGCGCGACACATTTTCTCTCTCTCTCTCTCTCTCTCTCTCTCTTTCTCTCTGTGTCTCTTGCTCCTTTATTCTTTCTTTCGCTCGTTCTAATTTGTGCCAACGCTTTTCACTAGATTGAATTCTTGATAGAGACTCGCGGCGGCGTTTTATGCTTCGCCCGCATGCCTCACTAGACAATGGAATATTGCATCAATGTCGCATGAAGTTCGAGTGTAGTTGCACGAGTTAAATCTAACGAAGCACTCGATGTATATAGGTATGTGGTGCTGCATCGTCACAGCAGATGCTCAACGAGGAATATATCTCCTCTTGACATCGACAAACAAAACAGGATCAATATTAAATCTACCTATCGCATCACTTGCATTGGTCTATAGTTACTGTAATTTACGTTTTATAGTACAGTATAGCCAGCTCGCGATATCATCGACAGCGTAATTTCCCATGCGATTCTTTCATTCTTGTTTTTCTTTTTTAATGTACTTAGATACCCTGAAATTATATTCGATTTCTACGATTTCTTTAAATCTGCTCTCTTTCTTTGTTATTGGATAACTAGCTTATTGCAAATATGCACGACTGTCTCATATGAATAAGTATTTCTATTTTTGATGAGAAGTTAGTGACCCGTTTAACTATTAATAGAGTCTGTTATATTTTTAAGAGATCTAAATGTGGACTGCTTTTTTTTCATCTATTCTTAACTTGAATGAATGTATTTTTTAATATTTAGTAAGTATTAAACCAATCATTATTTTATTTGCATTTACTCAACACTAATATACTCAAATGCAGCTTAAGAAACGTTAGCATGATATGAGAAAAAGCCACTTAAGTTTAATTAAGATTATTATGTTATTTAATGACCTATGTTTACATATACTCGCTCATACTCTAAGAAACTAAATACTGACTTTGTTCGGTAAACAGCTAGATATAATAGAATAACAAAACTGTAACATTGCTATAAACACAAAATAAAAATTTAAGCAACCAGAAATTTGCAAGCTTTATAAATGTTTATCCATATTATCTTGATCTAGGTAGGACATCATTCAATTTAACTCAATGTTAAATTTATAAAAAAATGATCAAAAGATAAATCGTATAGTATACATATATTTTACATTGCTGACAGCAACGTGGTCACGCACGTGAATCAACACGAACAAAGTGTGGAAGACGCATCTTTCCTTCCACTCTTTATATCTTTCGAAAATTACGATTATATACGTTTAACTGAAGTGTTTTTCACGGTGACTTTATAAATAAAATAAAAAGTGAGCAATGAAAAAAGCTATTATAATAGTTACATATTCGGTGCATTATTTTCAAAAGTGCAAACTTTGCTGAGGGAATACTTGAACTCCATAAATATCGATGAATTTCGTATATGCGCTAAATATGTACACACGTCTTAAAATATGCGCATATACGTGTGTGTATATTTACTATTATAAAGAATCTACTTTATTAGAGCTAATATAATTTTATAATTTAGAAAAATATTATTTAGGATTTAATTATACTTGGATTGTTAAGGATAAGATGAGGAATAAGATACAATAATAAGTTATTCGATATAAGAAGTATAGTTTATCGTATATAATAGGCTATTTGAGAAAAGCGAGAAATAAAAGCTAATTAATTATTCATACAGTTAGTTGAAGTATTTCATCTTATGGTAATGGAAAAAATGATTTATCGCATAAAATAATTTGTCGGTTCGGTTAAGACTTCGAATCTAACTCGTTTAACTTCCTCTTATTTAGAAAAACAACGTATAGTAGATAATTGATCTCCAGATTATATTTCAAAATGTAACTTATGTAGGTATTCATTGAGCGCCAGTCATTCAGGCGTCGTTAATTTGCTCATCCAGAAATGAAAAAACCTCTTCCCACTTCATTCCCTGAACAAACCAAGGGCTGCCTATTGATTTTAAGAGTATTTGCACCAGCTCTCATCCAAACCCTTCCTATAAAATCATCAAATAACTTATACGCAATGTTCCAATAACTCAATATTTAATTGTAGTTCAACGTAAATACACGATCCTAACGCTTGCATGCAAATATCCAGTATCCGAAAATCCCAGGATCAGCCGGAAATCAAAAGTCCAAGTATAAATAGATGGACGTTAAAAAGAAAACGCGATTGGCGATAAGCGGCCGGCGCGTTTATATATGCTACAGTGCATCGCGGCCCCCCCCTCGGCGCCGCGTGCATCACTCCAGACTCGCTCGTTCGCGCGCGCGCGAGTGCAACAAAACTGCCTCTCCATTTTCAAAAATTCTCTTACTCGCCGCTGCACGCAGTCCCGCCACTCTCTCTCTCTCTCTCTCTCGTCCTCCCTCGCTCTCTTAATTTCTCCCCCTTTATCCTTTCACCCTCCTCTTTTAACCCCTGCAGCCTCGCATAGCACATAACATCCCTTTGGCTACACGCTAAATTTTTTTTTCAGCTCCGCGTCCGTTTGCTCGACTCTCACTCGCATTCTCTCTTTCTCTCTCTCTCTCTCATAATACAAACACTTTTAGCTCGTTTGATTTAGCCGTGCGTTGGGCAATGTATTATTCAAAAAGTCGACCGCCACTCTGCACACACACACGAGGAGGCCCCGCGAATACGAGGCTCTCTTTCTCTCTTACGTGCGCGTGTCTACACGCCGCGCTTCTTCTTTCATTACTACCACGCGAAATATTAATAATTACGTGGCACTCGGGCCGTGCACGTGACACAATTTCACTCGCTCCATTGTTGTCGTGTCTCTTATACGTCCGGCTGCTGCTTTCTTACTTCTTCCACGGCTCCCGTGTTTGGCTTATATCGACGAAACAACCAGGAGAGGAGAGAGTCTGAGGAGGGAAGCTTCATTAATATTGATGGGAAAGAGAGAGAGTTTCCATCGGAGGCCCAGCTCGATTCCTGCATAATGTTGTTTACGCGCCCCTTATATAGTCGCGAGCTCACGTGTGTACTCATGAGATTTACACACACACACACACACACACACACACACAGACGCGAGCTGGATGTTGTTCTCTGCCACGCGTGTATAGATTCCCTGGTGAGCTAAATCGATTACCGCCTTTTACGCTCGCCGCGAGCCGGGATTTATAGTTTCACTTCGTCTTATTTATCGCCGGGGCAGGTTTTTTTTTTGTTTTCTGTTTCATTTTTTTTTTCACCGCTCAACGTCGACAGCGCGATAAAGCTTTCTCGCACGCAGTAGCTGACGTTCAATTACGCCGTTGATCAGTCGATCGCTTGGAACTTGAGGTTTATTATGCGGGACTGTGTAGCTGCTGCGGTAGAGCTTGACTAACGTGTATACAGTAGCTATTACCTGCTCTCGACTCGTTCGAAACAAAAGAGTACAAAGAAAGAGTTTTTTGCATGACTCTGATTTCGTACGTTGGAATAGTTGGTAATTAAAGTATACGTAAGAGTACGTCCAATATTTTTTTATATTTTATGGACAGCATAAGTGTTTTTGTTTATTTATAGTGGCTTTTGCGTCTCTTGTCGCATGTTTTAGCTTATAAGGCGAATAATTAAATATATATTATATGTTTATACACACAATTTGCATCGAATAGTCAAATAATCAAATATCATTGTTTGAGAGAATTATTAACGACATTGTGAACATGTGCTATTTTAAGCAATAACTGTAGGTAATACTTTTCAGTAACTGCCTAATTAAGAATTCTAAAATCACAATTAAACGTTTGATCGAGTATTTAATTGCGTCGGCCCGTTCATGTAGTTTCATATGATTAAAGTTTGTACTCGCGTGGATAATAATCGCGACAGCTAATCGATATCAGGTATAAATAAGCGCGCGTCGCGTAAAAAAATTCTATATCGTACACAGCTTTACCCGGAGTATCGTCGATAAAACGATATACAGCAAATAAAACAATGACAATTCGAAATCGATTTGAAAGTTCGCGCTCGTTTTTTGTGCTATTATCCTACGATAATCGATTCGGAAGTATAAGCTTCGACTCATGTGTATATATTATATGAAATAGTAAAGGCGCACTTTATTAAATCGAGCAAATATTGTATCTAACGAGACTCCCTGGTCGTTATTAATTAATAATTTCATAGAGTCTTTTGTTCTATCCTATATAAACACCGAGCTTTTTCTATCCTCGAAAAGTTAAGCAGGCTTAGTAGTGCTTGTGTAGTCTAATATGCATATAGGCGAGAAGCGTTTCGGAGTTTCAAGTCTTACACAGCTGGGGAAGTTATTTATTATGCTCTCTAGCACGAATACTTTTTTCTCCTGTTTACAGTAAAGTCTAGATGCTCAATTTGGAAAAAAAGATCAATAAAAATGCTTAGCAATTTGTTTACAGCCATTGAATTACGCCTATTATTATTCTTTCAATAGCAACAAATAACATATATTGTTAATATTATTTAGCGTGATTTAACAATGAGCCGGATTGAGTATTAAGATTTCGGTAAGGAAAATTTATTTGAGCACTGCACACAAGATTATCCACGTAAAATTTTAGCTTCATTAAAATTTGCATTCTCCCCATATTAATTAACGTATAAGCTCTTGAACGTTGTGGCCACGCATGTCAACCCCTTTAAGAACTCGTGAACGACCCTTTGCTATCTTTTGTATATTTATCTGTAAATAACTGTAAAAAGAATATATATAATATAGTTAAAAATACACTTAAAAAAGAGTAAATATTAATTCAGACAGAAATATATATATACTGCATTCGTAGTGCTAGTTTATATCGAATGCTAAATATAGCTATGTGAAAAGCCATTACTGCACTTACTCGTGGATGCAATTTTGTTATCAAATATCAAATACAATTAATAATCATAGCAGACTAGGTAGGCAATGCGGGTGTTTCAATAGCATGCGAGCGAATTCCGAATATTCATATACCCCCCTAAATATTAACTAGTACCCCACTAGAAGCATAAACAATAAAGTACCGAAATTACAATGATCGTATATGAAGAAAAATGATAGTCACCAGCTCGCTATCGATCCCCGTGAACGGAACATTGAAATTAAATTCAGCCTTTCCCCATTACGTAAACACATGTATATCCCTTCGCTTTTCGCTCACAGAGGAACCTTCGCTCTCGAAGCCCATTGTACCGAAGATTCGAATGAAAGTATAGTATAAAGAGAGAAGGAGAAGCAAAAAATATACGTTTACATATACGAGCTTCTCGGAGATACGAATCAAAATGACCGTTTCGATAAGCCGATATATTCAATAAGAGAGAGATTTTTCGTCCCTTTTTACGAGTAAAATTCATTTCCGAATTTGGTTAAGCCTTGCTGTGGCGCATTGAAATTCCGGTCAAGTTCTTCGCTTTTCTAAATACACACTGCACACACCTACACACGCGCGTAAATGTGTATAAATCCTCCCTTACGACAATGCAAATGCGCTCCTCAACGCTGTACACTTTTTCCCAGGTCCCTTCCCTCGCCTCTGCCGCCACCGTAGCCGCTGCCGCTATACCGCTCGCACCCCCAGGCGCACGATATTTTAAAAGTCGATACTAACTCTCCTCTTCCCGTCGGCTCTTCAAGGGGACCCTCGCCGCAAGGCATATCGGCTGCACGTTAAAACCGCGAAGCAAGAGCAGAAGAACTCCGATGGAAACGAGAGGGGCCGATGCTCCCTCGCTTTATCTCCTCTCTCTCTCTCTCTCTCTCTCTCTCTCTCTCACTGTGTCCATGCGTGCGAGTCTCTCTCTTTCTATCTAGCTCTTTGCGTATCAGGGGTACAAATGTTGCTGCTGCGTGTACAGGATGATGCGAGGACGAGGGGATGGGGAAATGGGGCTGAAAAGTTGCGCGGATCCTGGTGTGTAGCGAGGATGGGAACGAGGTGAGAGCTGGGCAGGATAATGTTAGCCGTGTATCTTTTCTGCTTTTTGATGTGTGTACAATGTCTCGTTATTTTAATAGGCTCGCGCAGCGAGACGTTATTCTTTATAGTGGAGCGAGCGTTGAATTCGCTTCTTTTTTTTCGCTTGGTGCATACATAGAGGTTTGTTTGGGGAGACGATTATACTTTTTTTTTTTGAATCTTAATTATTGGGCGCTCCAGAAACCGCGCGCGAACGCAATTTACACTGATTGCGTAAAAAAGGATTCAAGTATTTTTTTTTCAGCTTTTTTGTATATTTTGCTTTATTCTTTTATTTTTAACTTGTTTGTTATATCAAACATAACAAACTGATTTCAGTTATAGAGCCTTTTCTATAGTGTTATTATCTGCATGAAATTTTTTCTAGTAACTATGCTTATTCGTTACTTAGTTTAGTAATTTTTATTACATTTGTGGCACTATACAAAATCATATAATTTTTTTCTGAAAACCCTTATAACAGCGCCCATTTGCTATTTCAGTTTCTGGAACTTGAAAGGCTTATTTAATAAATCTCATACACGATTCGCGGCACGTAGTCTTGCGTGAATCAGATCCTTATATCCGATCTACGTTCTCCTTTACATAAGTAATAATTTTTCGAAAAAAAATACAAGGATTTTTATTCCAAAAATTACATTCTACTCTAAAGCGATAATGTTCCATTGTTTGACACTTCGATCAAGGAAACGTATCCCGTTTGAATATCTCGACCTATAAATTCGCGGGAATAAGATCACTTCGACTTTTGATTTAAAAAAAATTGACCTGCTTTTTCCTATTCGAAAATTGAGAAAATGTCCGTCAAGTGGGTAGACATCTAAAGCTAGTTGGTCGTAGTTCAAGGAATAATCAGTTTGATAACTTTCCAAGAAACTTGGCAGAAACTCGCGGTGCTGAACAGGCCTTATATTGACACAGTTTTAAATCTAATTAATTCATGTGAAATTTACCACCCTTATCGCGATATATTCATTTGACTTCTATTTTCTCTGTTATATTTTCGCGTTTAACAGTAATTTAGACTTTGGAAGAAATTAATTAGATTGCAAATTTCTCGCAAGTGTTCTTTAAATCAATGAAGCTTGAACAGTTGGCCAATTCGAAAATCCAGTCACGTAGTCTGTATCCGTACATATACTTATGCTGGAAACTTCCGATGATAATTAAGTCCCTTGCGACTTACCCTCTCAGTGACACTTGACAGCAACGTAGTTGTGAAGTTGGGGAAGTTGCGAACTTTCATAGCGTCGACCAAAATTCAAGACAACGAAAGTTGGTATATACCTTTACATAAATAAAACATTTCGAGAACGAAATAAAGAGTATATTTTTGCATTGTAACTATAGGTTTATAAAAATAATGTGTGCACGCAGAGTATAAGTTAACTTTTTCATTTTATGTATTTAGTAATGATGTGGGACTAAAATGGTGTGCGTATCGGCTGGAGCATATAACGAATGCTCACAATTAAGCAGCTTCATTAAACCAGAGATAAAATAGATTCTATTTCGAAGCATTAACTCCTCGTTAGCTTAATAAGCCAGTCCAACTATATACGTATCCCATATCTCTGATTAAACTTGTGTATTCGATTAATGCCTCGTTAAGCACCGAACCTCGTTTTTGTCGAAGCGATCTTTCAGCTGCAGCTTCATATCTGACCTATAAAAATGTTTATATATATGTATACCTCGCGCCGCGAATTTCCTCCTCGCCCCCCTCCCCTCCCCTCAACGTTAAAACTGCAAGTGGGCGGCGAACGAGAGAGCACGCGCATTCAACACGCGCAGAGAGGCCACACGAAATACGATTAAAAAAAAAAATAAACTCGAAACGTACAACTTGTGCGAACTTTGTCGCGCGCGCGCGGGCACACACGGGAGGTGGGGGAGGCTGCTGTGATGCGGAGTTCTCGCGTGTTCCGGGGTGGAAAAAAAAGGCCGCTTTTTCCCGCACAATACTCACTCGCGCGTATATAATCCAGCAGCGCAGCCGCGGTGCATTGCCGAGGGGAATGAATGGCGCGAGGGAGAAGAAAGCTGCTGTTGCTGCTGCGAGGAGGAGAAAAAGGAGCGAAAGGCGCGCGGAAAGGGCTGTGTGTGAGCGGCGAATGAGGGGGAGGGCAAGAGTAGTAGTAGTAGTAGTAGCAGCAGCAGCAGCAGCAGCAGCAGCGCACGCTTAGTCGTGATTAATCGGCGCTCGTAGTGCATGTGGGTCACGAGTTGCAGAGTCGCGCTGTGCTGCGCAGCCCTAACGAGATAGAGGGTTTACCGAGCTCGCCGGATAAGCCTATTAAACGGAGCCTATTTCTATCTTTCTCTGTCTCCTATATACTCCCACTCTCTTCGCCTCTCTTCCTTCCTCTCTTGAGCAACAACGCATCCCTCGTGGGGAAGTGAGCGAGGCAACGAGTAAGGCTCGCGGCTCTTTCAGGTGTGTAGGCCAGGAGTGCAGAAGAGAGAGAGAGAGAGAGAGAGAGAGAGAGAGAGAGAGAGAGAGAGAGGTTCTGCACTCGAGCGTCTGCGGCCGCGGGGCGTCTAAGGTTGCCGTGCTCCGAGGGATCCTCTCTCTCTGCGCACACTTCAAATATTTCGCATCTTTTTCCCGACGACGAAGACGACCTCTTTTTTCTCCCTCAGCTCTGCTCTCGCTCGCTTGTAGCGCTCCGGGCAATCAAACAGTATATAGAGTAGGCGCGCGTGTGCGCGGCTCTGATTCTGTTTCCGAGGTATGCGTGTGCGAGCTTTTTCCTCTCTCTCTCTCTCTCTCTCTCTCTCTCCTCTTATATATATATACTCTTTCCTACCGCCTACATACGCCCCCGCTTTGTCGTATTGCGCTCCTTTCTTTCCGCGCTGCCTTTTATTAACCCTTTTCGAGGCCAAATACGCCGCTTGCGTGCCACATTCGTTTCTCTCTCTCTCTATCTCTCGCTCTCTCAGTCACTCGCGTATATCGGTCTTTTTTATACTGTAGTTTGGCTTCCCGTTTGTTGTTTCTATACATATGTTACGATTGATATGAAAATCCGGGGGGTAAATATACACGAATGAATGTTGTAGCATCTGGTATTCATCATCAATATTAGAATATATCCATGCCGAAAGTAGACATATGGAATTATTTTTATTACGAAGGAGCTTGGATATAGTAGTAAGGTCTTACCACATCAGAACTTTTCTACGTAAACCACTTTAATTTCCTTTAGTTTCTCATTAGATCGATTTTATTACAACTTTCAATTATTGATTCCAACATTTATTCATAAGCAAGCGGCTATATAAATCCTACATTTATAAAAAGCAAAGAAAATTCCGTCTCAATTCGTGAATAAATGAGTTTTTTCCTTTGACGTTTACATTCTTATATATTTGATCTTCTTTGAGTTAAGCTCGCCATACACACACACATACTCACACACAATATTTCTCGAATGCGAAATGTCGAAAGACATATATATATATACATTGAAATTTATATACTCTTACCTCCAGAATTTTTTTCCCTCCCTTACAAATTGAAACGGCGGCCCGGCTGCAGCACGCGCGCAAAAATAGAAATCTTCGCGTATAAGAGCTCACGCGCGAGGCCTATATACAGATGTGATCCCCCGGTCGCAAGAGGAAAATCTGAAATTCCATCAGCATCAGCACCTCGAGGCGAGATATATAGCATAGCTCGCACAAGACGCGGACCAAATACCAATATTACCCCACCGCAGCCCCACAGTTCCTCGTTCCACCTGCAGTCCCTCGTATTTGCGCCCCTGTGTTCCTCCTCTCGGAGTTCTTTGCCCCGCCGAAACTTTCAGGTCTCTGAAAGTCGAGCTTATACGAGCTTATATACGCTTCTGGCAAACATGTAAAACTACGTAAGCATTCGCGCGGCCGCCACGGCCGATGAGTCGTAAGTAATGTTCCTCTACTTATACACGATGCATCCTTTTTCCTCCCCCGTTCTCTCTCTCTCTCTCTCTCTCTCTCTCTCTCTCTCTCTCTCTCTGTCTGTCTGTCTGTCTCTGTCTCTCTCTTGTGCGATGTTACGTTGCATGTGTATACTAACGTAGAGAAATGTGCGCGCGCTCTCTGCTACTGCTGGTTATTATTCGTGGTCGCGATATATACACATGTATTCGTCCAGCACGGCAGACGGATGATGGATGGCTTTACAGCAAGTCCTCTGCGTGTGTAAATGGCCGCGCGGTAGTGGTGTACATTTTGCGGATTTGGTCGCTGCTTTACCTCGTGTGTGCGTGGCTTGGCTTGTTTGAAGAATCATTGCTCCTGCTGCCGCCGCCGCCGCCGCCTGTAGTTTCGAGCGAGTGCCTTGATACTTTAGTTTTGTACAACAGACTTTGAACACGCGGTGAATCGAGAACTTGATTAATAATGCCCACATGAGTTATCTGTCTTTTGATACAGATCTTGTAATTTAGGTGGAATATAGAACGAGCAGAATTTAGATTGTGAATTCTTTTCTTAAAGGACGGTTGATTTGATACTTTAAAAAATTCAATGCGATGTTTGTTAGGCATCGGAAGTTATGTAATCCATTTGACAAGGTTAAATTTGATGTCCCTTTCATTAAATGATCGTCACCGAATGAGGGATTTTATGTTAATGGCTTGTCTTCATTTATAGTTTATATTAAAGCATTATAATTTAGAGTGAAGGTATATGAAGCTTCGATTGGACGATTGACAAATAATTAACCCAACAGAAACGCGTGTGGAAAAAATGTGATAATTTATTAGACCACATTGAATTTAAAGAATACTGCGCATCGAGAGACATAAATTATTGTAGCTAATATGGTATGTTAACTGTTAACGTACTTATGTTAGATCTTGGTACAATATACAGTATGACAACTGTTTACTTACCAAATATTTGGTCTATTTGGTCGCACCATCTATAATGTAACTATCGTTGTTTTCAAATAGCCATATATGAATTATTAGCTTACCAAGTTTCAGAAAAGTATTAAAGGAGAATAATGTATTATTGCTCCTTTTCTAAATAGAGACGTATATTGACAATAACAATTAGACGCTCTAGTGTGTTGACGCATTTGGCCAATCCTAATTCAGAAAAGTGTCCAGTCACTGGATCTTTCACCTTAATAAGTTTTCCCAAAGAGAAAATATACTACTTATATACGACTTATTTTCATTATCATGACTCAATGGGCCAATTGTTTTTATACTTATACACATGAGCTCCAGTCGTCCCATTCATAAAAAAATACATCAAAAACCTTGCAAAAGCAAACAAAAGGATTCATTTGTCAAAATCTACATTACTTTTACAATTTAAATAAAACTTATACTTTAGACATAGGTATTGAAATAAGCATTGTAATAAAAATAGAAAGAAGGATGCTGTTTTTTAACAAGCTAAGCAAAATTTTCAATTCATATTCCTTTATGGACAATCCAGAGGTGTTTCTATGTGTGTGTAAAACAAGGTCAAGTAATGCAATTTCTATACTAACTTAAACTTGAAGAAGAAAAAAACGTGTTCAACGGATAGGACCATTTTGACTTGAAAAGTTGAGATATAACCTTTTTGCCCAGAAAATGTTATATATGCTCTTTTCCCGCTAAAGAAACGATATATGCGATCCAATACATATGTTTGTTCAACAATTTAACGTAAATCTTAACAACTACAGTGATGTTTAACATTCTCAATGGTTTTCACGCAAATAATAGCAGCCTGTAGTGCAAACGGATTTTATCAGTTTCATCACAAAGCACCACATCTTCGAATCCACCCACACATTTTTTTTAATAAACAAAAGCGGAGGATGCGAACAAAGAGATAATAGAACTCAATTTGTTTGCGCAGGCGTCTAGAAAGATTTAAATGTTCAATTACTGCGGCTCCTCGCTCGGAAAGAATTTAGCATCTCGGGCGTGTTTCGTCAGCGCTGCGTCGCCTATAGCCTATAGGTATAAAGGAGCTTCTTCATCCAAGAAATCTCTAACCTCGCTTTGAATGGCAAGAGCAAGCTACCTTGAATAAGGTTTCTTCTCGGTGTACTCGAGTGAACTCTTATACGTTCGAGCCAACAACTATCACCTCGAGCTTTCTTTCTCTCTCTTTCTCTGCTCGCTGAAACCCAGTTAGCGCCAAGATATTTACAAGACGATACTGAGCTTACATAGAGCGAGATAAAAGTTACCTTTTCATTGTCATGGAAACATCTGCTCAGAGATTGGTTGGAAAACAGTCGAGAGCTATTTTCTCATTTTGAAAGTACCTTTTTAAAAAAAAAATTTAGAAGATTGTTTGCCAAAAATTTCTTGCATAAGGGAAATGTATCTCTACTCATATTGCGTTTCATAGAAACGTGTCATCCTACTGAACAATCATAGTTACACTTTAATTTTTTTTTTATAATTTCGTATTTGAATTTCGAATCAGTTCCAAGATTTTTTATTCGTGTGTATATATATAGGTGTTGGAATTTATCCAAATTTAATGAATGCATATCTGGTTGCTGAGCTCACAATATTATAATTCAAACTGTGCGAGCATTTTGAAACGAACAATCCGCAAATGGTCTTTCTACCTTCATTAAAACTTAAAACTATTACTTTTTATGTGGCTATTTACTACTTGAGTTTGAATAATTTGTGGGAATGAAGTGAACTTTGAAATATTTTATTACTTTTATTAAGTACTTCGTACGTTTTAGATAAATAAGTATATGAAGTTTGTCGGTCAAGTTTATTTCCTCCTCAAAGCGAAAAGTACAGTATAGTTTTCTGAATTATAACATAGTTATGGTATCATAGCATATATAAAAATAATGTGTAAATAAATGTACGTGAAAGCCTAAGTTTAATATATGAGCAGAATATACTTTTCTTAAATCAGCACTTACTTATCAACCCCGTAAACTTTGCGAAAACTAAGATTTCTTCTCTGAAGATTACAAATTAACTTGAGTCGAGCGACTTGAATAAACTTTTGAATGGAAAATCTTGGTTTCCCAGAGATTCCCAGTTTATTCGTTTCAGGAAATATTGCTTGTGTTTTATAAAAAAAAGAGATAAAATATTTGACAATAAAGAATCTTTTAATAGATTTTCTTATTCTCTTATGCTATGTTGTTTGATTATATACTGCATTAATGTATTTTTCATTTTTTTCCAATTATTAGATATAGCTTTGTCTGAGTTGGGTTTTTAAAATAGACTAGAGATAATAAATACTCTTTTAATATTTTTTATACTGTATTATGATTTCGATTTCCAAAAAAAATTAAAGAGAATATGTTGTACTAAATTATAGCAGCAATTAAAAGAAAGTACCCTCATTTAAATTTACGGCTAATATTCCATACATCACAAAGATAAAGCTTACAGTTAAATTTAAGAACGTGCAATGATAGCAATCCTCCAGCGAATTCGCGTACTCAAACAAAGCAATTATATCACGTATACTTAGAGTTTAGTAGACGTGCGGGGCGGTAGAGATTAACCTCGAAGCATACGAACCAAATTCGAATCCTAAAGTCCAATTGTCTCGTGTGATTATTTACAGCGTAGCCGGGGATCATGTGGAGCTCGGTGACGGCCGCGGGGGTGGAAAACGGTCCGGCCCCGCCGTCGCGCAGCAAGCACAGCGCGACTCTGCTGGCCGGCCATGTCTACCTGCTGGGCGGTCGAAACGGCAACCTTCCGCTCAAGGATCTCTGGCGCTACAGCCTTGGTAAGTGTGCACAGTGGTTCTCTATCTGTATTATATATACATGTGTGTGTGTGTGTGTGTGAGTGTGGGGG